>JABSTR010000885.1:0-142685 GCA_013339765.2 Haemaphysalis longicornis | reverse complement strand
TGTCGGGGCCGCGTGTGTGGTACGAGAACTGTGGCAGCTGCCGGGTTGTCCGGCCCGTGCCCCGCAGCAGCTTAGCCCGACGGCAGCCCGGCGCCCTGCAGGGTGGAAGAAGCGGGCGCTGTTGGCATAGTACTCGCCACCGGATGGGATGGCAGTACGTCTTGCGCGACGGCCTGGGCTCTCCAGAGCAGAGGCGGGTGGCCGCTGTGATAGCCCAGCAGCTGGCAGTAGAGGCCATGGGTGCCTTCCGGCGGGCTCGCGCGCCACGCTTTAGCTGAGGGGGCCACGTCTGCAGAAGCCTGCAGCTGCGTGTCGTACCGGGGGGGGGCGGTGCACTGCAGAGGGCGACCATGAGCGGCAGCGGAGAGGTTTTCCTGTTGCCGAGAGAGTCCATGTCCGTCGTCGGGCCACCCTGCCCTCGCCGGATGGCGACTTCCATGAGGCACAGGCAGCTGCTGGTTCTTTGGACACGTTTACGTTCGGATGCGGCCCCGGTGAAAAAGGTGATGATTATGATGACGATATTCCTCGGTTCTCTTCCTTCTTCTTTGTTGGGGTATTGACTTGCTCGTTTGAGATGATAACGATCGTTGGCAAATGGACCCGAAGGGGATCGGAAAATGATCATTGGGTGGAAAAGAGGTTACAGCGTGAGTGAATGGAGGAAGGATAAAAAATCATGCACACCTCCCTCTAACGACGACTATCGTTGAACGCGAAGCTTCTTCGTGATGGATTCTTCGGTTGCCCAATAACATACTTTGAGTATGCATGCTACTGTAGAGGAACGCAGCACTTCTCTAGGATACCCACAGAAACTGTCGCGTTTGCACTCCGTAGGCCTAATGTTTGGGTCTGGTGTGTACGGCGGAGCGAATCGGTACCTGCTGCTTGTCGTTCGTTTCGCATGTGTCGAAATGGAGCATTGAGATAGACGCCGGTTCATAACGCGAGGGACCCGCTTCGATTCCGGCCGCTTGGAAGAATTTTTAACTGCGAAGAAGTCCATGTCTCACCCAGCCAGTTTTCATTCCGCTGAAGCCGATTTACTCGGCGCCGCTCCGGGCTCCTCCTCGCCACCGGGAAGCCCGCCAGGGGGCACGAGAGGAGAGCCCGCCTTCACGTCGGCTCTGCAATTTTAACGCCAGTTTCATCGCTTAGAAAGTGCCCAACTGCTCACCAGGCTTGCACCGCCGCGTCCGTACAGATCTACGGATCCCCCAAACACTAACGTCATGAAAATCGGGCCATTCAACGGTCAGTTAGAGCCTTTGAAGTTCCAGCCACGCCCCACAGCGAGCTAGCCTCTCAGGCCTAGCACACCGGGCCCCGTGCAGGCGTAGGAACCAGGTGCTGCGCAAGCCGCGGCGCGCCGTCTGAACCCTTCGACCATGGCGGTTACTGTGGCCGGAGAAGAAATTGACCCCACGAAACTCAGCCAACCTGGATGGAAGGAAATTCGTCGCAGACAGCGAGCCTTCCACGACGCTGCAAATGCCCCACCAAGAACACCCCTCACGCGGCCTCGGCATCGCCCAAAAAAGATCCGGCTCTCGACCGCCAACCCGCCAACCTCCCACTTCGCCACTACCGGCCACCGACATCAAAATCGTTAGGCGCCCGCGTGGTGGACTGGACCTGAGGTCAGTGGCACGAGCTTCTCTCGCGGATGCCGTCATGCACCAAGCCGCATACCCTTAAACCCCGTCGATCAAGTCCGCATCCAGCAGACTGCCAACTACATGCTGATCAGCACCCCATCCGAGGAACGCGCGAAGACGTATGCGGCGGTAAGTCCTCACGATTTGGGGGCAGTGCTACGAAGTGGTGCGCATGTGCGGATCCCGACAACACGTCCCCCATTGCCGGGGTATTTTTTAACATCCAGGAAGAAGACACGCCAGAGCAGGTGCGGACAACATCTGCAACTTCAATCCAGACCTTCGCATCCTAGAGGCGGCGAAACGCATCTAAACACATCGAGTATGGCGCAAATCATATTTGATGGTAAAAAGGTCCCCTTCTGGATTCGTTATCGATACCACGTACAGATGCAAACCCCTACGGCGCAAGACCGAAGCGTGCGCCCTTTGCTGGAAAACCGGAACACCGAAAAGATATCTGTCCTAGTGCACAACCGTCCCCAAGGTGCTCCCGCTGCGGAACTTTGAGCCCCCCAGATGACCATCCGTCCAACCCCCTTTGCATCGTGTGCGAAGGCCCCCATGCAACGGGCTCCGCGGACTGTCCCCGACGGTTCCAGCCTCACAAGCTGTCGCCCACTTATGCCCAGCTGGTCTCCAACGGCCAAGATTCCGCGGAATGCCACCCTCCAAGACCCCCACGCACCAAGGGGACCGGCACTACATACGTTATCTTAAGCGCAGAAAAAAACAGGGAAACAGTAGACAAGGACAAGCGCTTGTCCTTGTCTACTGTGCCCCGTTTTTTTTTTTGCGCTTAAGATGAACGTCATGGAATACCAACTAGCCCGAACGCAAGCCCTTCGGCACCTACAGTCAGGTCAGCAGTTCCAAGGACAGGTGAGCTCCGCAGCCCTGCTCCCTACTCTTCCCCATCCACAACACCTCCCAACCACCTCCTTCATGGCACATTCAAATGCAAAACATTCTTAAAGAGATACAAGACCTCCGTTCGCAACTCCTCCAAACCAAACATGAGAATGAGCGACTCGCCCGAGAAAATGCCCTTCTCAAAGCCGAAGCCACCACCCCAAACTCCCTACCTGATGCACCACAAGCGGAGCCGCCTCTGAAACGCAGGGCCCTTATCCGAACTACTAATACCCCACCCGCGCCAGAAATGCAGTCCCTCCGCACGGATTTTGAAAATGCTTTCACTACACTCAAACGCAAACACATGATGAAATAGTCGCTATAAAACAGACTGTGGAGGACTTACACAGTGAGCTCCTGAAATGGGCCAGGCATTTAATGACCCTCACTCCAACATCCCCACCTGTCTCACCAGAAAGCATGCCCTTAGCAGCCAATATTGATCATAATGCAGATCTGTAAAAAACAGCATGTTATATGGCGTGGAAACTGCCGCGGCTTCAAACAAAAGCATATGAATTTCCAAGCACTTCGTCAATCCCTCACTCCCCTCCATCACTTATTGCACTACAAGAGGTAAATCCCTCCCTAAACTGCTCAATTACACTGCCATAAATCCCCATGCACCCTTCTGTCGCCATCTTTACCTACCGAACCTCGTAGCAGCCCTCATACCCTTACCTCACCAATCTCGTCAATATCCTACCGTCAAAAACAATCCAGGCCAAAATGCACATCCTAACATGTACAGCCCCCGAAACCCGCACACTAGCTTTGCCCTCTTTTCAAACAGGCAATAACGTTGCTGGGAAGGACCAGCCCCGATTGTAATATGCGGAGATGTAACGCCCCCACCTGCTGGGGCTACCTGAGAACACTCGCAAAGGTCGACGTCTATGGGAACTCGCCGCAACAACTACAACTCACCACATACTCGACCCCCTCCACCTACCCGCTAGGCAAAGCATGCAAAAAAAAAAATTTCCGCGCCTTCCCGAGAGGGGGAAGACGAGTAAATGCAGAGCATTTGGGCCTCAGTATAGTGAACGCAGCAGTGTTGCTTCCATCGCTTCTTCTGTGATGCTCGAGTAGCAGACACGAGTAAACGTGGGAGCGGCGTCAACAAGAAAAGAAGGGACAACGCCAGTGCTGAAGCACGAGCGACCGCTAGAGGCTTTATATTTGCAGCAGCGCGCAGTAGAGGGATAGCGGTACGGGGGGGAGGGAGCGCGCACCAATGCGCAAGCAGCGCGCGCTCTTCTACGCCCCACCGACGCTGCTAACCGCACTGTACGCCGAGACACGGCCGGATGGAGGAGCGGCGAGCACGCCCTTTCATATGAAAGTGCTCGACCGTGGTCTCCAGCCGGCCTGTGGCCGAAGACCGCGACGGAGCAGAGTTTCGGGGGTGACGAGCGAACGGGCTGACTAAACGCATGCGCGCACCAGCTGCGGACGCGGAGCTGTTAACGCCGTCCGACGCAGGAAGAGGCGAGGCTAAGAAATGCTGTGATTTAAAAAGAAACCCACGCAGACCTCACCTTTTCATATAGCATGCACTCAGCAAACTGGCGAATACTACCACATACACTAGACAGCGACCGCTACATTATTGAACTCGCTCTTCCCTCTCTAACCTACCGGCCCCCTAAATCAAAACAACCCTCAATTACGAACTGGGATGCGTTCCCCCAGGACAGTCGCAAAATCCCAGCCCCCACTTCCGCGGATCCCGACGCCCGGAAGAAGGCTCGGAGCACTACTCACCACCCGCACCCAACATGAACACCCTGTAGACACCGCTGCCCCATCACCTTATGTTGACTCCTTCATGCAACACTATGGAAGCTTACTGCGGCATAGAAAAAGCTGAGGCAGCAGAAGCACAATCGTACCCTCAAACGTAAACTAGCTCGTCTCCAAATGGACATGCAGCAACACGCACAAACCCTCGTCCGCACCAACTGGAACCAGCTGTGTGACTCCCTCAACGGAACGCTTTCTACTAAACGCACTTGGGCCATTATAGTCACCCTATCCGGAAACCCAAACACCACACCAACGGCCGGGTAAACAACTGATGCACTCCTCAATCAGGAACACGGAAGCACTTCTCGCACACTTAATAACTTATATCCCCCCTGCTCCGGACGTACCTGAGCAGCCTGAATACACTGGCCCAACCAATGACGAACTCGATGACTCCATCACTTGCGAAGAAGTGGAAAGCCGCGTTACTCACACTCCGTCGCTATACTTCTCCCGGAGCGGATGGGATCACAATACACTCCTCCGACATCTTGACGACCTCACCATTTAAAACCTCACTACCGTACTGCACACACACTGGCACAACCACTCTCCCCAGTAGCTGGATCCACTCCGATATAACACTTACCCTCAAACCTAATCAACCTCTGGGCATCCTGCGCCTCCGTCCAATCTCTCTGACCTCTTGTCTCGGCAAATTATGGGAACATGTTATACACGTCGAATCACCCACTACCTTGATGCAACATTTTCCCCCAAATATGCTAGGCTTTAGACCGCATCTTTCAAACACAGGACGCTCTTATAAAGTCCACAAACGACATTGTAACATCACCGCCAGAACCTGTTGACCAGCGACCGTCGAGGACGTTACAGCAGCTATGGATCCAGAGTGAAGGCTCCTGCTCATTGAGATTCCCGGACTAGGGACCACTCCCCTTTAGAGAAAGCTCAAATAAAAGTTTTTCTCTCTCTCTCTCTCGCTCTACACGTGCAATGCGGTTTCTCTCCTTAGATCTGCACAAAGCGTTTGATAACATGTAACACCGCCCAAACGTCAACTCACTTCACTCGGCCTCGGCCCCAACACCTACGCCTATATCTGGAACTTTCTCTCCCCCCCGTACGGAAACAATACGCCTGGGCACCCTGCAGTCCCCCCCTTTCCCTATGCCAGCCCGCGGCACACCCCAAGGGGCTGTGCTATCACCTCTTCTTTTGAAACATAGTTTATCCTCCTAGCTACAGCCCTCCACATTATCCCACACCTCCGCAGCATTCTCTATGCAGGCGACATAACTCTCTGGGTTCCTTCAGGCAGCGACGCACACATCGAGGAAAGCTTACCGGCAAAGTCTCACTACCACCCTGCAATGCATCCAACCCCTCACGCTCAACTGGATCTCCACCAAGTCAGCCCTACTCGTCTTCCACCACACAAAACTGCCCCCACCTTATCTGCTTATATACACACAACACACCTATCCCCAAAACCACCCATCTCTTTATTCTAGGGCTCCACATCATCTCCACTCACTCCCCTCACATAGCACTCACTCACATCAAACAATACGTAGCCCAAACCTCTCTTATCCGCCGCGTGACAAACCGCCAACACGGCATGTGAGAAACCGACCGCATACGTCTTCTTCAAAGCTTTCTAATCAGCCGATTAACCTGCCACCTTCCTTAACCCCTCTCACACAAACTTAGCACAAACAACTCAACGGCTTATAAGCAAAGCCTACCGCCACGCGTTGCTTTTACCTCCCCATGCATCTACCACGTCCCTTACAGCTATGGGACTCCACAACACAACACAGGAGCTCATCGAAGCGCAGCGCTCCTCCCAAATACTCCGTCTCTCCCGCTCCTCCACTGGACACCACATCCTAGCATCCCTCAATATCAACCGAATTTAAACTCCCTCCCCCCACTACTTATACCCCCACATACGACGCTTACTTCGCATCAAACCCCTTCCTCGCAACATGCACCCTCTCCACCATGCAGGCTGCCGCATGGCACGTGCCTAGCGTCCACATGCCATCTCCCACCCCACCCTCCCCCACACCACTATGTGGACGAGGCTCAATACCCGAACAATCGGCTTACGCAATTCTTTGCACGGTCCTCCCCACCCCAAAACCATGTCTGTCCTCACCCACTCTCCTATGGTGCTGAGGAAGTTGCCATTGCACTCCCACAGTTCAACAGCACCAATCCACCACCATCCTCCCCGACTACCAGCATGCCCGCTCCAACTAATTAAGGGACGTATCTCGCCACTCGCCACAAGCTCTCCGAAATATACTCCGCCACCCTCCCCAGGATCCTGTGGGCTACTGTGGACCCCGGCCACACTGGCGTAGGAGGCAATGAGGCAGTACATTAACATGCTCGAGAACTTGTTACCCGGGCTCCTGCTTCGTTTGCTCCTAACCACAGCAACCCCACCCTACTATACGCATACACCAATATTACACTCCATTACAGACTGAACCATCAGAACCCCCCACCACACCCTACCACCAGAGGAGGCCCGCATGCGGCGCATCATCCAAGCGCACCCGTTCCATCACCGCACGGTCCTGCAGCACTCCCATCCCCACTGTTTCCCTCACTCGTGCCCCGCATGGTGGTGCACTGGACACACACTTTCATTCCTCGGCAGTGCCCAAGAATCCCTACCCACCATTCCACACCCACAGGCCTGGGGAGGCCATGCGGAGCTCCGAGGTTAGGACCAGGTACTAGTCACCTCCGAGGCCTCCAGGTCGCTGCGGCCACGTGGGCAGCCGCCCCGACCCTAGGGGCCTCTTAAATATAAATGGTATTTCTATCTCTCTCTCCTTCGTCACCGCCGAGCCCTCTTTCACAAACGGTTATCACCACAGTATTTCGCTCGCCACCACCGATGACCTCGTCAGAATTGCAGGGATTTTCGGCTGCTGAGAGCGGCCAGCGCCCTTATCAGGTCATTGCTGAGAATAAACAGCAGCGCGAAATGGATGTAAAAACGTCCAAAAGGCGCCGCCGCCCCCGCGCCGAGAATGTAGACGCGGCTGTTGCAGCATCAAATTCCATCTGGTCCACTGTTTTTTTTATCTGCGGGTCTTTGCCGGCGAAAGCAACTTGCCCCGTTGGAACCCCACCATGAGCACTAGTTCTTCTTTAGCTTGAAAGCCATTCCGAGCGACATTGCCACGTCGGCGGCCCTCGTTGATTAGGTGGTCATGTTTCTTCTGAGGAAGAATAATTAAAGCTTAGTCTGGCCGCACATAAAGTCTTTGTCTCTACTTTGCTGGTGTATTTCACGCCTAATTATGGCCCCATCCCCGGTTGCCGGTTGAGGGAGGCGTGTACTCACCTGTATGGGTTACGAGGTGGCGGAGATGGTTGCGACAAGTGCGGCTGACGACGAGAAGATGCCCACGGTAAACTGTCCAACGAATGCAGAACGAGATTAAAAAACCGGGCCACCTGCAATGGCGGCGATGGTGGTCGACGGAAAATACCACACAGACTGTACAGATGGATACCCAACGTAACGTACATTCCCTCCTTCTTCCCGCCACCGAAAAACCTAACTCATTTATTCACTGGACGGTTCCCACATTATTTTTATAGGTTACAAGTGGCGGCAACCTGTCGATGCTTCTGTGGACAGGACGCACCTTCCGTTTCTCACTATTTACAAGATGGCACAACAACAGTTGTGTACAATCGACGAATCCACAGCGTAATAAGACAAGCTCTAGAACCACTCCACTTACGGACAGTATTGAATGACTGTGTAGGAGTTAAAATTCTAACGGAACTGGTTGAGTTTATTTCGAAGGCACTGCCTGAAGTGACAGGTATCGAGCAACTCGAGCCAAGAGGTACTTTTCCGCGTGTAATGTGACCAACTTTTTCTTCCTTGTTAGTGTGACCGGTTTTTGTTTTTTGCAGTGTGGTGGGCTGCACAATCATGTGATTTAAGCACATTGTTCAAGTTCATGTTTATTGCAGTAATTTACACATGTTTACAGTTGGGTTGCAGTACAGAGGAAGTTCCCAAGGCCGAAGCCGCACGCGGGCCATCCATTGTAATACACAAAATACGAGCGACATAGCAAAAAAAAAAAAACACAAACGTGCATAACTATAGCACTAAACATAACTATGTAGATAATCATGAACTACACAAAACCATGGATACATCCATAACAATATGCGACAGATTAATTTGATTGCAGGGTTTAACGCGCCGACGCAGGGAGGCGATGAGGCGCGCCGTAGTGGAGGGCTCCGGATTAATTTCGACCACATGGGGACCTTTAACGTGCGCCGAAATCTCGTACACACGGGCGTTTTTGCTTTTTGCCTCCATCAGAAAAGTGGCCGCCGCGGCTGGGAAGCGAACCCGCGACCTTATGCGACAGATTAAAGCCAACCGAAAAGTAAACAAGATAAGAGCACAAAAAATAAGCAAACGTGTTGCACTAAAAGGAAAGATTAGACTTCAAGCAGGTAGTTTTTAAGCAAAGTTTTAAACTTGCAGAATGATTTTGTTTTTATATTGGTAGGCAAGGAATTTCAAAATGATATAGCAGAAAATTGTATTGTGTGTTTGCCATAATTGGTTCGAACGTTAGGTAGCAAAAGATTGTTTTCACTCGAAAAACGCGTGTTATTCGTATTAGCAATTAAACGAATCGGAAAGACGTCTTGTACGAGTTTATCATCAAGAATTTTGAAAAACAAATGGTACCAAAGCTGTAGCGATAAATTTGAGTTAAAGGCAAAATACGAAGTTTCTGAAATATAGGAAACGATGGTGATTGACGGAGAGCAGAGTTGATAACGCGAACGGCTTGTTTCTGTAATGTAATGAATGGTGACAGGGGAGTGGCGTACGAGACACCCCACGATGATATGCAGTAGTTCAAATGACTGTGAACGGACGCGAAATATAAGCTGCGAAGGGTTTGGACATGAAAGTATGGGCGGGCGCGAATCAACGCTCTGAGGCTGAAGGATTGTAGGGTTTAACGCGCCGACGCAACGCAGGCGATGAGGCGCGCGGTAGTGGAGGGCTCCGGATTGATTTCGACCACCTGGGAATATTTAACGTGCTCCGAAATCTCGTGCACACGGGCGTTTTTGCTTTTCACCTCCATCAGAACAGCGGCCACCGCGGCCGGGAATCGAACCCGCGATCTCGTGCTCAGCAGCGCAACGCCTTAGCCACTGCCCCCACTGAGCCGCCGCGGCGGGTCGAGGCTGAAGGACTCCTTCTTAACAATGGCAATCACATGCTCATTAAACTTCAAATTAGAGTCGATGACAACGCCTAAAACGTTAGCACTGCTGCAAAAGGCAAGTTTTTTTAGAAGATAACTGAATATTTCGAAAAGCGGGAAGGGATTTGTTAGAGGAGCAATGGAGCATAAAGCAGGTCTTGCTAACGTTAATAGATAATTTATTTGTTGAACACCATTCCTCCAGTGAAAGCAAGTCAGTTTGTAATTTAGAGAGGAAATTGTTAACATCGTTGTCACAAGAAAAAATAATTGTGTTATCAGCATACAGAATACATTGTGAAGTTTTTAAACACTCGGTCAAGTCATTACTATACATCAGAACTAAAAGAGGCCCAGTATTGACCCTTGGGGCACACCCTTTTTATATATTTACCGGAGTGAGTGAGTGAAACACTTATTAAAGACGAGAGGCCATAAGGCCCTGCGGGGCAGTGAGGATGAGAAGGAGAGGAGAAAGCGAAATGTCACAATTCGCACAATGCACCACAGTTCTAGTCTTGGGATCCAATTCACAGAAGGCACAGTTCACTAAGTCATCATGAGTGGCAATGTCGCTGTTGACATCGGACGTGGATAAGTAAGGTCAGTCCGAGAGAGTCTGTGAGACCGCTACACCAATTTGTAAAGACCGTCTTCAAGGGCGTACTGCGTTATTATTTCTAAAGTAGCGGGGTCGTCACGGACACGACTAACGTGCTCCAGTTCAGTCACAGGTGCAGGACCTACTGTTAGCAGCTGATGGCGGTTACGGGCGAATACAGGACAGAGCCAAATTAAGTGGAAGAGATTTGGCATGACTTCACTATTACAGTGGGGGCATCGGTGCAATTGAGAGCCTGCTGGGGCTGACCACTTATGTATAATGTGTGGTGTATGCGCTGCATTTGCATACACTTTATTCGCGAATACCTCGCCCGGACGCGAGAAGGGCTTGAGCGGTGCAAGGTTGCGAACGCTTCCTGCTTTCTTTCTTGAGGAGCCGTAGCTGAAGTTGCCAATCTGCTTGGAGGGGAGGGACGGGCGTGGCGGGCACCGTGGGAGTGATGAGTGACCATTAACGCGGACTGACTTGACGTCCTATTTGTAAGAAAGCTTTTCAAAAGAGCCAGTGGTGGTACAATTCTATAAAGGTGTAGTTTATTCAATAGGATGTTATGACTAATCGTATTGAAAGTTTTGAATAAGCAATAAAAACGGAACACGCATATTACCCCAATCAATAAAGACCTAATTTTAATCGGTGAAACAAGAAATAGCGTGTCCAGTAGAAAAACTGCAGCGAAACCCAAATTGACAACTGCTGAGTAAATCATATTTTGGAAAATACCGGGACAGCCTTAGTTCCATTAGTTTTTCCAACACCTTATCCAAACACGAGAGGATTGAAACGGGGCCTGTAGTTTGAATGAAGCGATGATTGCCTCTTCTGAATACTGGAAAAACTTTTCCAATTTGAACTGCGTTGGAGACACACCCTTCTGAAAAACTAAATTAGAAATGTGACTAAAAACATTAAAAATAAGATTTCTGGCAAGCCTAACATGTGCACCCTGTATGCATCTAAACCAGGGCCTTTAGCTTTAAGCAGCTCAATAACTGGCCACCTCTTCGCATCCAACACAACTCGGTCGAATTCGTATTGTTTTGCGACGGTCTACAATAGACACTCATGATAAAGATATTACTTTTGCTGCCGATTTCCTGCGCATGTATTTCAACCAGCGTGTGTTCGCACCCCGCTTGCGCTGTCAGGTGCTGTGTTGCTGCTATGCGATTTTCCACAAGAATCGCCGTCCCCATTTTGGTGGGGTCGTTGTACGTAACGTACCCTTGTATCTTCGAGTTGTGTTGGATGCGAAGAGGTTGGCCAGGACCAGATCACTTCTGATCCTGGGGGATTTCAAACGCACCACACACACTATGGGGATACAGGTTTCAATCAAAGAGAGGAAAGGCCTTATATAACGCTACTCAACGAACCTGGAGTACTAACACGAAGAGGGAACAGCGCATCTAGAGACACCACACCGGACCTGTCATGGCTCAGCGGTTCACTCGACGTCACATGGAATGTTAAGACGAGGACCTGGGCTCTGATCACCGCGTTGTTACACTCACAGTACGAGGGTCCTGACTTTCGAGCAAGCTGGGAACAGCCACATCACAGACTGGACAAGATGCGTACATGCACACAACAAGCGGAGGACGACGCGGTAGAAGAAACGACATCATCTCACTTATCGTACAAGGAATGGGCTGACAAGCAGAAAGCGGATCCTCGACCAGTTCAGCCGGAAATTGCGACAACACAAAGGTACCATTGTTGACAGCAGGCTTGCCCACATGTGGGCAGCGCGGCATTCACTCACCAAGCGCTGGAAGAGGCAGAGACGGAATAAAAGCTCGCCCGCCGCATAGCTAAGCTCAACGCAGACATATCAGAACATGTGTCCAAACTCAGTAGAGAAAAATGGGCTACAGATATGCGACGGCCCTCCAAGGCCACTGTCTGTGGGAAAGAAATGGAAGCTGCTACGGCACCTCATCGACCCCGCAGGCAGCAAGACGGCAAGCCACCGCTCGTTGACAAAAGTATTAAACACATATAACGGAGATGGTGACCGGCTGATCAAGGCGCTGAAAGAGCACTATCTACAGAACGGAGCGGGGGCAACACCCGGCCCCATAAGAATACACAGGTCCCCATAATGAGGACCTAGACAGGGCCCTTCTCGCTTTCGGAGCTCTGGTCAGCAATGACGATAGTATAAGGAAGAGTGCCCCTGGCAAAGATGCTATTACATACAGACTACTTACAAACATGAGCAGCAGGGCAGCGCAGTCCCTCCTCAAACATATAAATAAGGCTTGGAGAGCTCGCAGCTCCCACCAAAATGGACAGAAGCCGAAGTGCGATTCATTCCTAAACCCGGAAAAGCCCAGCCATAGAGAACATGAGGCCAATCTCGCTAACCTCATGCGTGGGCAAGGTGATGGAGAGGATGGTGGCTCCGTCGACTCCAAGCGCACCTTGAAAACACCTATCAACTGCCAAAGACAATGTTTGGATTTAGCGAAAACAACTATCCCACCCAACATGTGATGCTCCCAACTTCACGAGTTAGTCATCAAGCAAGCTACCAGAAACAGCCCCAGGGCAATTCTGGCCCTAGACCTAAAGGGGGCTTCGACAAACGTTACACACGCAAGCATTCTAACGAACCTCAACGGCACGAGATGCGGCACACGCACTTTCGGATATATCAAGAATTTCCTATCCTCCCGTACGGCGCAAATCTCGGTGGGCAACGAGCGATCGGAACCCATCGAACTTGGGGAACGAAGCACCCCTCAGGGAGCAGTCCTGTCACCACTCCTTTTCAACCTGCTCTGCTACCCCTCCCACGCCTGTTGGATCAAATTGAAGGGATCGGTCACGCGCTCTACGCTGACGATATTACAATATGGACGAAACAAGCGGGTTCCGATGGTTGGATAGAGGAGACCCTCCAAGCGGCGGCACTGACCGTGCACGAGTACGCGAGGACCTACGGACTCAGCTGCGCGCCACAGAAATCGGAGCTCCTCGTGGTCCAACCCGGCAAACCCCGCCAACAGCTCCCGCCTGACATCGCTATCCAAATCGAAGGCATCAAGATCACGCCGACGGACAAATGCCGAATCCTCGGGCTTACCCTACAAGATAACGGAAAGGCACACGCCGCCGTCGATAAAATTAAGAACAGTGCTGAGAAGATCCTTGCGATGCTGCGAAGAGTCACCACCCGGAACAGAGGCCTGAAGGAGGACGACGCCCTCAGGCTAGTACAAGCGTTCATAATATCAAGACTTACATATTCGGCACCGTATCTCAATCTCAACAAGACCCAGAAGACTACACTCGACACCATCATCCGAAAGGCCACTAAGCAGGCCCTCGGCTTACCGATATACTCGTCAACCCAGCGCTTACAAGCCATGGGCGTACATAACACGGTTGACGAGCTCATCGAGGCCCACCTATCCAGCCAGCGTCTCCGCCTGAGCCAGACAATTCCCGGCCGCGCGGTGCTGGACAAGATAGGATGGCGCAAAGAACAGGCAACAATCAAGACCACCATACCAACAGAATGGACGAGGACCTTAAAGACCAAGCCCCTACCCCGGAACATGGCCCCGGGCAAGGACGACGGTTGGAGGCAGGCTCGAGCCAAAGCAGTAGGTCCCAGCAACTACAACAAGAAAATGGAGTGCTCTACGTAGACGCCTCTCTTGTGAAAGGAAGCAATCGCGCAGCGGTGGTGGTCACCGATGCAGAACGACTCACCAACAGCGCGGCGGTAAAGACTAAGGAGCCCACGACAGCGGAGGAAGTGGCCATAGCCCTGGCGCTCGTTAACCGGGCGTCGGGGTGGTGGTCACTGACTCAAAGAGAGCCTACAGCGGTTTCAGAAAGGGGGTGATCTCCTCAGAGGCAGCCACAATACTATCGAAAAAGAGGGCACCGGGCCGAGCCATAGAGCTCACATGGGTGCCTGCCCATACAAAGGTAGCCGGCAACGTCATCGCTGACTACCACGCCCGAGCGATGACCCTCCGGGCAGGGCAGGACACGGACACCCCAACTCCGGCACTCACATATAAAGAAATTACGAACGAATACAAAGACGAGCGGCGTACCCTCCCCGAGCCACACCGCACCCTGACCAGGGAGCAACAGACAGTACTCAGGCGCATCCAGGCGGGGTCACTAGCCCACCCCGTCCTGTTGCATACATTTTACCCTGAACACGAGGGGGACCGCTGCCCATTCTGTAAAACAAACAGCGGCACGCTCGCACACATACTGGTGGAGTGCACTGAACTCAAGGCCCCTATACCCCCCACCCTCCCTCCACCCCCCCCTACCCCACTCCACGAGCGATGGGAGACCTTGCGGTCCAGCCCCGCCCTGCCGACCCAGCTCGCGCTGACGGCCAGGGGCCAGGAGCTGCTGGCCCAATACGGTTCCCGCGACCTGGGAACCGCTCCGTCGGGCGTCTGAAAACGCCTCGAGCTCAAATAAAGTTACTACTACTACTACTACTACTTCTGGAGAGGCAGGGGGAAGATAGAAGGATTTATCCGAGTGGCGAAACGGAGCCGAATATGTATCAGAATGTGAACCAGGGATAACATTTGCAAAATAAGTGCTGAAGGCGTTAGCAATGCCCTTTGCTCCACAACACAAGAATCATTCTAAATAATTGAAGTAATGGCTTTCTTTTGATCAGCGTTATTTAAAGATTTATTAAGTAGTTTCCACTTTTTCTTGGTGTCATGGCCGCACAACTGCAGCTGACGTTCTTAATATTGCTGTTTGGCAGATTCAAGAAGGGACGACAGAATTGAAGCAAAACGTTTGTAGCGTTCTTTAAGGTTACAGTTAAAAGGTTGACGCTTCGTTTTCGTGAAAAGGTTTTCTTTCTTACGTAAACAGCGTAAAAGTGATTGCGAAAGACAGCGACTACGAGGGGCGTCGTATCGCCTGTTTGTAAGTTTTCGTGTAGTGCAACTGCTTACAGCATTTGTGAAAATTGATAATATGTGAAAATACCTATGTTACATAGAAAGGACAACGACCTTTACTGAAACACACAATAAGCTCTTTTTGCAGGATCGTGCCAGAAAGTTTGTTTTCATCACAAAAATGCGTTCCATTACACGTATGTGTCGACCGGCCGTGATCCTTTTCGCAGCAAAGTTAAAACAGGATTTTTTCAATTCACTGATATCGCAATAGGCCGACATCAATGATTTCAGCCATGCCCTTAGGCCACGGGAGTTCACGGCACGTCTTCCCCTGGGTCTGTGCTGTGCGCTCCCAGCGAATACTGGCGTCGGCGGCCCGGGTCAGGGCGTAGCTTCCCGTGGGCTGTCGGTGAGCTTTTCTGAGCCCCGCGCGCGAAGAGCCAGGCGCGCTCCCGTGCGAGCTTCCGGCTTCTCGGCTTCGGCCTGGAGGGCACCGTCTCTTCCCCGATGCTTTTCCAGGAAGACGGGGGGTGCGTTGGACACGCAGATGTCTTCTCCAATGGCCTGTTTTCAAAGGGGTGTCATGGGAAAGTGTTGTGAAAGGAGAAACATGCGAGGGGCACATGGCTGATTTCAACGCTATATCTGCGGAAGGAGTAAGCTGACAAAACCTACAGGTTTAAAGCGAAACGCAAAATACCAGGCATGGTGGAGCTCACCGGTTGTATGCATACGTGATATTCTGGTATTTGAAGAGGAATTTATTTGGATAGTGTCCGTTTGCGCTTGTTTTTACGGCTGCCCCTCACACGAAAGCGCACACTCGTTTTGCACGCACACACGCACGTACACGCGAAATGACGAACCCGAAAAGCGTTTAAAACTACATTGTAATAACTTCTAATGGCACTGCAATAAGGAGTGTCCGATAGCCCCACGTACACTTTAATCTTAACCAGGTATGCCGAGAAGCGTTCTGCTGGTAAGATGCTAGAATATCTTATTCCCGTGGAAATGATGACTGCATAGTGGCAAGTTTTGCTCCTTTGAGAATTCCTTAGTATCATCACTGGCTTCCACACACGCCTGCAGGCGGCAGAGACAAATATTGCATGGACTCATAAGCAGGAGGACGTTCTGAGAGCCTGCACCTAGTGGGAGGTGTCCTTAGTGCAAGATGCCTTTGTGCCAGCTGACCGTCCTGGCCGACTCCAGCCGCCGGGCTTGTACCAGGGCTTGGAGCTGGTGAGCTGGTCCACCCAGTGCTAGTAGGTAGTGATGGGATTAGGGCTAAGGGTATCGGGTTCTTGGCACTACCATACCAGCTGCCATAGGGGGCCAACAACAGCGCAGAAGTTAGGTTGGCGGAGTATTGCCTCTGGTATCTACCGTGTCGAAGGGTGTTATGGGACATGAATTGGTCTGTAGGCGTCGGATAGTGGTTTATGTGTGTTCGTGAGTTTGATTCCAAACAATGCACAGATAGGGCTAATCGTTTTTATCATAGCCGCAAAAAGAGGGCTATGATGAAACACACAGCTTAAGATTTGACTCGAACAATGTTGCTTGTGCTGTGACATGGCGGAAAAAAAAGACGCATTTGGAACTTGTTTCCAGGTGCACAAGGTCGTCAAGCATGAATTTTTATATTCGTCAGACAGAGTGGAGGAGATCTGAAAGCCTCTTTGGAATACGGAAATGCGCTAATCTATGGTTATTCATGTTTTCAAACACAATTGACGGACATCCAGCTAGTGTTGTAGTTCCTTAGCTTGCAGAAATACCTGGAGCTTTTTCTCTCTAAATTGGAATAACAATGCCCGCTTTCAATCTTCTGGGTATGTATGCATTGTTCCACACTACAGGCAAGCGGTCTAGTAACGCAATTTCTGTTTCTAGGAATAACATTATGAATTTGTAATGAGATTTTATCTGGCCGAGGCTGTGCTTCACCACGATGGTGTAGGAAAACCTTAAACTCTCCAAAATTGTTGCAAGTCACCAAGTGGCTGCGCGTGAAGACGCCAGTGTGAAGTTATCCGTAATAGCGCTACTCATCTAACACAATTATCACTGAAGCAGCTCCCTATCGGGATGCACGCTTTCATAAATTAGTGCGAAACTTTACGCAATACCGTTTCCTGTTTATTACTGTATCAGAGTAACTAGTAAGAACACAATGTGGTAAGAGGTGATGGCTGTATACATGCACAAGCAAACGCACGCACGAGCGAATGCACTTGCCGAGTACGTACATAGATCTAAGAATCATGAGTATGTTGATCATCATCATAATCACTGTCACCATCGTCGTCATCGTCATCATAATAATCAAATTATGTCCCCCACCGGATAAATGTCCGACTCCACTAATTCCCAACTACAGTTATCCTGCGCTGTCCAAGTGCTTTTTCCAAACTCAATTCGTTCTTCTCCCTACATTGTGTTATCAGCGCTCTCCTACGTCTTTTCCCGTCGCTAGGCAGGGCCACCCCGCCACCGTGGTGTCCTACCGGTGGCCAGTCCTCTTCACTGCATGATTATGACCTAACCCCGCTTCCATCCCTCAATTCGAGATAGGTTATATCCTCCTGACTGTGCTACGAATGCAACAGCTCATTTGCTATCGGCAAGCGTTGCTACTATAATTATTCTTTCCCTGACACGCTGGGCCTACCCGAGTTGCTTAATGTGCCTATACGTTCCCTAGTCTTTCACTATTAGTCATCGCACAAAGCACGCATTAATTATAGCCTTAGCCTGTCTTCGACACAGGTTAGCATGCTCTTCATTACTTGGCAATGTTTGCTTCTGCTCCCTAGCCAATGTGAATTCTCAACATAGTTTTTCTTTCCCGTTGTTTAGAATGAGCCTCTCAACTTTCAGAGAAGTGGGTATTTTCACTCACCAAATCTTATGTTTCATTGCTTAGACCAACGTTTCTTGGTGTCTGTTTACCTTACTTTAGTATCACTTGCATTTATCTCTAATCCTACGACAATTCCACTCCTATGAGACTTTAAGGAAAAGGATTCATCAGGTAAAAATTCGGCAGTTGAGAATTTTTGGCGCGGATTGCATTGGTACAGAGGAGCAAAGCGCCTGCTTGATGTTCGTAGTAAATGCCGTCGTCCTGCAGTGAACACGAAAGACACTTTCGCTACTGCTCATGATGATGATGATGATTTGACCTGTTTGTGCCTAATGGCTGACCCACGAAGACAATGATTTTGACGGCGATGCGGATTTGAAGTAATGACTACATCGCGATGAAAACTTTTCACGACGAACGTGCATACCGAGAAATGTGTGTTTGCCGGCGGAAATGAAAAAATTCAAGTGTTAATAATTTGGGTACCGCTATCTGTTCTTTCAGTGTAAGAGCTCATGGCAGCTCACCTTCTTGTGCTTGAGAGCACTTTTGATGCAGCAACAGAGGACCAGGATCCAGGTGACGGCGAATTGTGTGGCCCCCATGCTAATCAGGATTAGGGAGCTCAGCGGCATAACTGTGGAGAGAATAGCGGCAGCATACAATGCGTGGCGGGTTATCCCATTATATTCGTGACACAGTGGGGCTGTCGTCCCAGGTTACGGCACACAACACTCACGGCACATGGAGTTTCCGAGATTCGCCTCGTCGCTGTTGTCGCCGCAGTTGTTGACGTTGTCGCATACGTATTCCTTGTAGATGCAGCGACCCCCGGAGGCGCACTGGAACTGCTGGGGTCCACACTTGCCTTCACTCCGAGACACTACGAGAACAGGCAACGAACGATGCTTACACTCCCTAACTTAGCTACCAGAAACACCTAAAGTGTCTTCTGATGATCGATTGCAATACTTTAGTATTGGGATAATTTTTAAAATAAAATCATGTTGTTTGCGTACATTGTTATCTGGAACCACTTCTTAAACAGGAGGGTTTAAGACCAGCGTTTTCCAGATCTTGCATTTATTGCGGACACACCAACCGGGGTGGACCATAGGAGGACGGTTACTTGAAGTAGCATGCATGATGACTATATATATACATAGACGAAATAGGGCTCTTTAGTGCCTTGTTACTTGACCCTTGTGAACTAGAGTCAGGCGCCCGCAAAGGTGTTAGAATGCATAAGTCTTAGAGACGCCAATGTTCAGGAAGTCTTTGCAGTCAATCTTTGTGAACACGCATGGCGGGATGTAATCTTTTCTCTGCAGGGCGAGCCTCTTTACCTGAGATGAGACCATGGCGGCATATGCTCAATCTAGACGGGTGAATTCCCCCACGCGGAAGCCATTACACGCATTTGAGGGTAGGCGATTATGGTGAGCGGAAGATCCATAGTGGAACCTAATTATCAGGCAAGCTGGCCAATGTGCACATCCGCTGCTTCAGTAACCCGGTCGAATCTTGTTCGTGCCAATCGCCAGCACGCGAGCTGACGAGCGATTGATAATGGTAGAAATCATGCGAGCGTGCTCCGAATTCTATTACATATACCATGGTAATAGATGGCACGTGCCAATAGTGCGAGCCAAGACCCTGAGGGAGACCGTGGAACGTTCCTTAACCTTACTCCCAAACTGACGCCCCGTATGTTCTGCAACCTTCACGCTTTGTCAGCATTTCTGATGGTTTTGAACACCTGATTATAGCGCTCTTTCGCACGGACACTAAGAAAGAGACGACAAACACAGGGCTGACTCACAACCGCCTTTTCAGTAGAACAGACACAGATTTAAATACTACAACCTAAACTCTTGTGACCACAAATCGTACATACGTCACAATCCATCATGTTATCTCCGAAACGTGACAGACACTAAATGTGTGGATGAAGGCGCGTGTTTTATATTTAAGCAAAACAGCGATTTAAAAATTTAAACTCTATTTTATTTAAATACATAGAAGGCAAAATAAAGCACCACAGGTCTTTTTTCATATTTTATACCTCGATAATCTCGCCTTTCAATTTATCCTTGGGCACAAGTAGTATCACTGTTTCCTTGAACGCAAGCTCGCATTTACACTCTAGAGGGTGCTGAGCCACGTGCGAGTAGGCGTATCCTGCTAACGACCGTCTATGTTAACATTAATACACCTACTCGCACGTGGCTCAGCACGTTTCAGAGTGCAAATTCTAGCCTGGGTCCCAGGAAACAGTGATGCTATCGGTGCACAATGACAAATTGACACGCGATATTACGAGGCATATAAGAAAAAAAGAGGTGCGGTGCTTTAGTGTCCCGTCGATTACATTACATTAAAGTGAGTTTGCATTTTTAAATTGCTCTCTAGCGTAAATGTAAAACACGCGCCCCCATCCACACAGTTTGTTCGTGCCTGTCATGTTTTGGAAATAACACGATGGATGGTGACGTATGTATGTTGTATGGTAACATGGGTTTGGGTTGGAGTATTTAAATGGGTGTCTATTGTTACAAAAAACGGTTGTGAGCCAGCGCTGCGATTTGTCGTCTTTTTTCCTAGTGTCCGTGTGTAAGTGCGCTACCATTAAGATGTTCCAAATTCAATACCAACTAGCCCACTTGTCACTTTTCTACAGTATATTTCTGATGGTACCTGGTACCGGAGGCCATTTTAGCTTTAAAGAACGCAGCCGGCCGCGATCTTGGTAAAATCCAGGCAACCACTGCGGCAGTAAAAATTCAAGTGACAATCATAGAGGAGGGCTTCGAATGTTCGTGTGGGGAGAAGTATTTGTTGACTGGAAATTTTTGTTTACCTAAATCACGGATGAAAATGTTACAGTCACCAGTCTATCTACGCCCACTGCAGGGCAAAGGCCTCTCCCATTAATCTCCAACTACCCCGGTCCTGTTCTAACTGTGACCATTTTATTCCCGCAAACTTCTATCTGCCCATCCAACTTTCTGCCGCCCCCTGCAAGGCTTGCCGTTTCTAGGGATCCACTCTGTTACCCTTAATTACCAACAGTTATCTTGCCTTCGCATTACATGCCCTGCCCACGTTCATTTCTTCTTCTTAATTTCTGTTAATATGTCCTTAGCCCGCGTTTGTTCCCTGACACACTCGGCTCTCTTCTTGTCCCTTAATGTTACACCTATCATCTTCCGTTCCATTGCTCCCTGAGTCGCCCTCAATTTAAGTTGAACCCTGTTAGTAAGCCTCTAAGTTTCTGCTCCGTAGGTGAGTACCGGTAAGATGCAGCTTTCATACACTTTCTTCTTCTCGGATAATGGTAGGCTGCCATTTATTATCTGAGAATGCCTGCCGTATCTGAGAATGCCTGCCAATACATGAAAATGTATTGACATTCACAGTTTCTTTGCAATTATCGGTGAAAGCAAGCCCCTTTAATGTTCCATTTAGGCCCTCGTTCAAACTTTGTTGACGTGACAAGTGCACAACCTGAAAGCAGAGTGTTTCTCTCTAGGGGAACGGTAACCGGCAGCACAGTTGGTAATGCCGAAGTCTCGCGAGGAGGAGACCCCGTCCAGTCTATTCATGTTAGAATAAGGTGTGTGCCTAGCTACAGACAAAAATTCGACCGCGTATCTGCTTCCTGATGTCATCGCGTTCTAAATATCATAGAAAGACGATTGTCTTGTGTGCCCCTCCAGCATATTTGGGTCGCCGACGTGTACCCACACTACAGTTCTTGTGCGTACAATAAATGGAAGCTTCACAAAGCTGTTTTCGTGTAACTGTAGTAAATGCGGCAGAATTGATAGAACAGCCCCTTTATGCTTAAAACCCTTTACGGCCCAGCCCACACAAAATTGTGGGTCAAGAAAGTCGTTCATTAAGTGGACCCTGCTTCGGTTTTTGGTTTCACAGCCGTGGGTAGTCGCTGCGAACGCTTCCGAGACCTATTGGTTTTGGTAGTTCACATTATTGTCGGCACCAGGGGGCGAGAAATCGCACATTGAAAACGGCGCCGAAGCCGGCGCGATCACGCTAGCCGCCTTCAAGATATTTCTTCTTGCTATTCTCGTATTTTCTGAATAACAAGCGTAACATGCGACTTGAAGGACTTGGGAAAAACACGATCGGCTAAAAAACGCACGCGTTTCCTTCGTGTGCGTTCCGTCATCACGCTTGAAAAATGCACCCACAGTTATGTGTGGGCTGGGCTTTCCGTCGTCACAAAAAGTTTGCTGGGCGGCACAGGGTGGCGGGCTCGTGCACTGCAGCTCTAGCGGTAATTGTTTTAAGTGCGAATGCACTTTATAAGCGACCCTGAATTCCGGCGACCGCCGTCCGCCCACATAGCAACAGCTGCGGGTGCGCGCGCTCCTCGTCTTCCTTGGCAACGGGGGGGAGATGGTCGCGCGCTGCCTGGCCGCTGACATGGCACATACCCACGTGGGGGATTGGCCAGGAATCTCCTCGTCTTCCTTGGCAACGGGGGGAGATGGGCGCGCGCTGCCTGGCCGCTGACATGGCACATACCCACGTGGGGGATTGGCCAGGAATCTCCTCGTCTTCCTTGGCACGGGGGGAGATGGGCGCGCGCTGCCTGGCCGCTGACATGGCACATACCCACGTGGGGGATTGGCCAAGAATCGGGCGTGAGAAATTTCAAAGCTGAGATCCGCTCTAGCAATCAAGTACAACGACAACACAAATAGGTGTCTGTGAATAAATGCATCTTTCTTTCTTTGTAGTTGTGTGTGTGTGTGTGTGATCTCTCTTTCGCGAACATTACCGAACCGCGCAAATTCAACTCGTGCATTCGCACTTTCACATTCTTCCCCTCGGGGAAATGCGGGAAATTTTTCTTGCTTTCCTGGTGTCTCATTTATTCGCGGTTTGGTGCTGGCTCGTTCGTAACGTTTTCTTTCGCCTTAACCTTGAACTAGTTCCGCAATTACTTGTGATAATAATATTAATTGTAATTATTATATTAACTAAGATTTCATTATTATTTCCACAAAATCCTTTTTATAATATACGCACACCTGAAACAATATTAATTTTGTTCATGCTGCGGTTCTTGTGCATGCGTTTACAGGTAAACATCCACCACTTTTCTCTGTACAGCCCGAATACTTGGGGTAGTTGATGCTCACCTTGAGAGAACGAGGTCACGATGGCGGCTAACGTGTAACCCTCGAAGAAGGACGACAGCGGCGTCGGCGTGTGCAGCTTCAGCGTCACCGATTGCGACGTGTGGAAAAACACGTGCTGGTCCTGTCGCAGCGTTCCGCAGCGGTCCTGTTCCGAGGCGACGCTGTATTTGGTCTCCACCTGCGATCCGGGAACCATGCCATGTGAAGAATTAAGCCATTGGGAATTGAAATGGCGGCTCTACTTTCCTCGGAACCCTGCTTTTAAATGCGGAGCATTTCTTAAGCTCGCGATGTCACTCGTCAATGTTGTCGGCGCCGTCCACACGCTCACTGCGCATGCGCGTCGCGTCGAGCCGCAGGTGCGCGTCTCTCCCCCGTACCCTCCTCGCTCTCAACAACAGGTGCGGCAGTGCGGGAGGAGCGCGTGTATCCCGTGCGCTCCGTCGCTCTCAACAACAGCTACGGCGGTGCGGGGGGAGCGCGTCTGTGCGCGCATGCGTCGTAGCTACCCGTGCGCTGCGTCCCTCTCAACAGTAACGGCGGCAGGGCGTGTACACGTGATAACGGCGTGGTGGGTGCGTGGAAAGTTCGCGCGCTTGTGTACGGAAGTGTGAGCATGCGCGTCTCTCCCCGTACTCCTCTCCCTCGAACGCGGGCGGTGTGTATATAAGCGGCGGAGCGCGCGTTCGGAATTCAGTCAAGGGCGTCTTTGCTTGGCTTTCGCTTGACTTGACGCTTTGCTTGACGGCACCAAGCAATAAAGACAGACTTTAACTTTACACTCCTTGCCTTCGCTTCTCCTTCATTCAATAAATAAGAATAATAAAGACGAAATAACAATTAGCATTCCCAAACCATACCCAATTACGCAACATTCACGCCATACCTCCACCACTGTGCGATGCATTTACTCGAGTTCCCCCCGTGGGAAGATGAGGGCGGGTTTTTCAGTTCCCCTTTGAAAGGGAGGCTGATTGATCGCGTTGTATGAATCGACCGTTATAAGAAACAAGAAACTGGGGTTGTAGCTCGAAAGAAAAATACGCCGAGGACAAATTTTATGAACCAACGGAGCATATTTAGTGGTAAATATTAAAAGCAAGCCTGCCTTTCAACTATTACAGCTAGGCAATTTGTAAACTGTGCATTCTTTGAACCCTCTATAACAAAATGGAAGTCATCTCGCCCTGCGAAAGTGGATGTCCAGCGCAGCTGGTGTAAACCCCTACACATGCTACTGATGGGGGAGGGTATGAAACGTTCCTCGTTGTCTCAGCGGGCTTTTCACATGCCCTCGGCTTGTCTGGCGACAAATGCTGGGTCCAGACTAGCCTGACTCATGCGCTATCCCTCTAATGACGTCACCCCACCTCCCATTTGGAGAGCAGCTGCCAATCTAATCTTTACCAGGACACTTGGGGTGGGGGCGATTCCATTGTCTACCGGTGCCTTATCTCTCCATCATGCCGTTCAATGCTTCTTTTGCGGTTTTTTTCTTTCCAGGAATACTGAGCTCTATGCTGCACGCCTGATTAGCCTCGCGCATGCGCTCGTGGTTTTGAGCGAGATCTGCTGGGTCCTGCTTTGATGTTAAGTTTACCACATGAAATTTTTGGACCACCGAGAGTTTACAAGCTTCGCTGTAGAAACTCTGAGTTTTACAATACGTCGGAGGCTTTGCTCGTACACACAATGCACTAGTGTGAACAGCGCGTTTCTCGATGAATGTCCTTTGGAGAGATGTGCCCCTTCTCGGTGAAACGTGCAATCATCTCGGATAAAGAAGGCCTGCAGAATTAAGCGCGTCCCGGTGCGCGCATGTCGGTTAGTTGTTAATCGGTTCACGTGTCGCCAGTACCCCGAGAGCGCCGTCTTTGTGGAGGTTTCAACTAGAAAATATTGTACGTCGCCCACGAACACAACACAACCGGTGGCCCTTGCCACAGGACAGGATTCAACATTATGAGGAACGAAGCCCTCGCGAAAACTGTAGGGGAGAACGACAGGGGATGTTCGTGACCACCACACCACCCAAGCTATGAATAAGTTTGCGGGGCGGTGTGGTTTTAAATACTCTCCCCGGTTTTGGATTTGCATGTCATCATGTCCTGCACTAGCGAGACCGAGTGCGGCGCCAGCTGAGAAAACTGCGAATGCAAGGTGAGCTGGAGCGAGTTCTCGAACAGTGCGGATGACGTCAAACGACGTGGGATATGTGGGGTGTGGTGGGTCCACAGAAATTACTGACAAAAGAAGAAATAGTGGGCGGTGTAGGTAATGACAGGACTGCGTAGCCTGCAACTTGCTCGGGCTGTAATGGCCCCTTCCTAACTAGATCGTGCCACCTCCAGTCATGGCTCGTGTCACTTGTTCTGCTGCCACGTAGCAATATATACGTGCGAAATTATACTCACGGAGAGGTAGTCGATGCAGGAGCCGTTCAGCAACCCGGCGCGCAGGTTCATCTCGACGAACGATACGATCAGGCCCGTGGCGTGCTTGGTGAACAGCTTCATGGAGCACCCGTACTCGTGCCGACCGCGGCCGTCCCGGAACTGCGTGGCGGTCACTATGGCCGCCGACTTGATCTGCGTCGCGTTCCACAGCTCGCGCTGGTTCTCCTTGTTGTCGCAGTGGTCGTTCAGAGACACTGTGACGATGAAGCACATGAAAAAAAATAATCAAGCCCTCTTCTAAACACAACAGGGGTGCGCGCATATTTTGTCACCAGCCAGTATATAAAAAAAAACCAAACTCATATCGGAAACCAACCCTTAACCGAACAGAAAGCCATCCCAATCAACCCAAACCGGTACCAAATCAACCCAACCCCTGGCCATTTAACCGAGGCGGAACTGCACACAACCCACTAGATCAGCGTGATCCAATCTGAAACAAAACAATACCACACACACACACACCAGAAAAAGAATCACCCCTCACCCCATAAATAATCACCTCCTCATGGACAGATATTCATTTCCGCTGGCGTGTCTGCTGTCACGCTATATTTATCGGAAACTTTCAAGTCAGCCGCCCATCTCCCGGCATGCAGTGCGCCCTATCAACTGTTGCGTTCGTGCCAACCGTGCAGCGGGAAACAGGGACATGAGAACAGCGCGTCATTTGAAATTAGCCGCTCATTTCCCGGCGCGCAGTGCGGCCCACAGACGACAGAGTCCGTAGGAGCTACTAAGTGCAAGGAATAACCTCTGACGCCTGGCTGATGAAAACCGTGTCGGAATGGCGCAATTGGGTAGACATCGGCTTCATAAAGCAAGGGAAGCACGTGCAATTCCGAACGAGGGAAGCGTGAATTTCTAGGGCCGCTTGCATTTGCGGAATGCCTTCCCGGGGTTCCACGACACAAGTCAGTCAAAACAAGCTTCGCTTGAAAAGAAAGAGCCCGCGCCATTTTCAGTTTTTCTCGGATGTCTGTCTGTCTGTCTCTCAGTCATTCGCTGAAACCGCCAGGCAAAAGCAAAAGCTGCAATAACACTTGAACACGCGATATATATATTGACAAGACGGCTGTAACCTAATAAATCTGCATCCATGGCTCTCACGTGTCCACATGATTCAGCGCAAACGAAGCCTGAGGCACATTTGAAGTACACTTAAGTGCACAACAGGGGTTACCAGCGCTGTATTGGAATACACCCCCGATCAGTTTTTACGGTAACAAATGATGAAAACGTGCAGCGTGTACCTGCTTGGTTTACTGTAAACGTAGTAAAAATGGAGGCCTTCTGCCGCCCCGCTTACGCAAAGCTTTCCCTTCCTTACGGTCGCACTCCCAGTGTGCTCTTACGTTCTCTCCCACTTGCTCTACGACAAAGCACATTCGAAGTTGGCCAATTTCAATTTTCCAGCGTTCGCACTGCTCCCTTGCCGTCTGACAGGACCTTTGTTTATTTTTTGGGGCGAAGCGTCCTGAGCACGAGCTCTTTTTAAAGAGAAGCCTTTTGCCTCTACACCGCGAGGGTTCTGTTTCGAGTGCCAACAGAAAACTTCCGCGGACAAATAAAAGAAGTTACTGGTACCGCCAGGAATCGAAACTTGAACAAATACAGAAACGCAGCTAGAGCGCGTTCTCTCCCCTATTGAGCTACGAGCTCACACGGAGACAGGGGAGACAGACGGTGCACTCACCGAGCAGATCTGCGGGTCATAGTTCTTGCGTAAAGTAAGATCGTCTAACACGGTCCTAGAACGCCAGCGGACGCTCACCCGTGAACGCCAACAGCTCAGCTGTTTCATTAAAGTTCACAAGCATGGAACTTGCTCCAATTTTTTTTCCTAATAACGCGTCAGCATGATGTGACGTAACGCCAACAGTAAAATGAACGCCTTCCAAGAGCTTTTCATTTTTAAAGTGAAAGCATCAATGAACTATGCTTTCCGAAAATCCGGCGTCCATGGAAGACAAAATGGCCGTCTGGTGCAGGTTATAACCGTTTAATGAATACTTCAAATTACAGAGAAAGTGCCGCTTCCGCGTTGCCAGGAAGATCAGCTGCGCAAGCGATACAATAATGACACATATCGCACAACGGAATACGCGCAAAGTCGGCGTGGTTCAGTACACGGAGGAACGTCTTGCGACGCACGGGGACACGACGGGATACGCACAATAACAGGTGCTTACTTCATTTTGCAGACACTCGTGCTTTCCTTGGCCGCGATTCCTGCAGATGGCTACACGTGTCAGCAGCATGACCAAAGGAGCGGGAACACAACCAACGGCGATCAGCGCGCACTGCCCGTCATCTTTTTCACGTATTGGAACCCCCCTGGGGTTCCAATCAATCAAGTGACATATGACCACCATGACGTCACGTCAGCTTCAGCAACAACTGTAAAGGAGGCCATTCACCGTTTCGAATTTGTGGGCATGGCAGACCCGGCAGTGCAATGACGTTAAGCCGCCCTACTTCATTTTGCAGACACTCGTGCTTTCCCTGGCCGCGATTCCTGCAGCCGGCTACACGTGTCAGCAGCAGCATGACCAAAGGAATGTAGAATCAACCGACGGCGATCAACGCGCACTGCCCGTCTTCTATTTCGCGGATTGGAGCCCCCCTGGTGGCCCAATAAATCAAGCGACACATGACCACCGTGACAAGTGGTGCGTAAACGTTGCAAGATTACTAGTGAGAGCTGTAGTCTGGAGTCTCTAGACTATCTTTCGACCACTCTTGCTGCGTTTGCACGACTTTATTCAGCACAGAAAATAATTCGAAAATACTGTCCTCCTCTCGGCATCCTGCTTGGCTATTTTCTGCGACGTTTCGTAGGACGTCAACACCAGATGGCATGGCTTGACATCGCTACAGCACGGCTCGCCGCGTTTATCCGGCCGGCAGGCAGCGGGTCGTCGGAATTTGTTTGCTCAGTTGAAACTCAGCCACGACACGTTTGTGCCTGGAAGAACGTGGCTTTAGTTGGTTAGATTGTAGACTGTATCAAGTCGCTCCACAGAAGCGTACATGCGACGCTTCGCTGACGGGTACGTTAGTAGAAAAATCTCAGGCCATTTGAAGGCGGGAGGAGAGCCTGCGAAGTTTATATGGGCACAAAGGAATTTAAATCAACCGAAACTTTCATCTTACAGCGTAAAAACAAGGTGCGGGAAGCACTTTTCGCTGTGGGTGAACTAGCACAGCGCCCAGCAGCCAGCCGTGCATTCGCGAATTGATTTTCTGCCTACGCAACGCAGTCGCTAGAGGTGAGATATTTGTGGGAATTTGGGGTACGCTTACTGCATGAGAGCTATTCAAGAAATAGTTATCTAAGCTGCCTCGCATGCTAAAACGAAATAAAAATGTGAACAGGCTATGCAATATATACTTTATATTTCGACTCCTGACAAGATACTCATGGCCTACTGGTCTGGAGCACTGGGTATATTGCTGTTTATTTTTTCACTTCGCAAGTTCGAATCCCAACAGCGCATGCTTTTGAATTTATATATTTGCTTTTGGATAATGTTTTCTGTAATGAATTCACTATTTTTACTTTGTAACGTTTATTGCTCCCCGAGGGAGTTCGCAGAACGCGTGCTGAATACCACTGACGCGCTGGCGAGTTCTCGCTGGCGTGGAGTTGCCATAAGCACCGACTGCTTGCCGGCACAGTCTCGAATCGGCGGACCTTTGGTCTCGTGGGAACACGCCTCTTACGATTACAGGCACGATCGCCAGGCAAACTCCAAAGGTGGGGGAAAAGCGTATCGGATTTGACCTGTCTCTGGTGACGCGGGGGGCGTTCGTCAACTGCGTGCGCCTCGGCCAGTGATCGTTACGATTTCAAGTCGAGCTGACAGGCTTATCTGACGCATTTTACAGCCGACAACATGGCAGAAGCGCAGTATGCCGATTACTGAGATATCGACCATTCACAGCCAATGATAACATCGGAGGAAAAGTACGTTGTTTCACAGAACCGAAACGAAACCTGTCTTGCATTCTAATCTTGGACATCGTCCAATCCATTGAATCTTATATTGGCATCACTGCTTTAGGTGGTGCGGCCGCCGCACACCACGGAAGGTAATTTTTTTATCTTCGAGGCTTTATAAAATAAACATTAGCTTATTGACCGTATAAACCATGAAAACCGTGTTTATTTGGGTAAGTCTATGCAATTCAAGCAAGAAAAGAAGCTTGAAAATTTCGCTTCAGTGTCGTTTTGAAGAATGGTGGGTCCGGCACTATAGCGCGCTGCATAGCTTAACGCAACGCAACCTACGCTAACTTAACATACCTTAACGAACAGAAAGCAATAATTTAAAACACCGAAAGCTATTTTAAGCCGTGGAAATTATAAATGACACGCGGCGAAAAACATCAAGGAGGCGACAGCAGGATTTGAACCACTGCCTTTGGCACCGGGTAGCTAAGACGCAACCTGTTCACCAAAACTGAGGACGCTCTGTCTGCGCCAGCCTAGTCCTGAACATTCGAATGTCACCGGATGGCACTCTACCCATGTTTGCAGTGCCAAGGTACAGCGCCGTCAGAGAGCACTGTACACACTGCGTAAGAAGAAAGCGTGCCAGAAATCCCTTACCTCGTTCGTAGTATGCCGGATTGAGCGGTTCTACGAGTGCTTCTGCAACAGGGAACAGCAATGCGGTGAGCAGGGCCCATGGTGCCATGTCTTTCATCTTCATCTTCGCCACTCCAAACTCAGAGACGCGCGCTGAGATGACAACCCCTGAAATCAGCGAATGTCCAAGTAGACCGGCGGTCTGGCCTAAATCTGAGCGGCTCGATTGGAAGTTGTTTCTTAAAAATTCCGCTTTCCCGAATTCAAAAGAAGGAAATGACCCATTGAGCACAAAATCTGCCGCTTGACGTCTGTACAAGCGAAACAGTACACAAAACAACCGGAGATGCAAAATGAATAAAGTTAACGTAATTATGTTAAATAGGCTGAAGATATTGTGGGAGTGTTAGCGTAAAGAACCCAAAGCCACCAGGATGCTTCTGCATCACGCATAGCTGACACCCCTTTGGTAAAGCTTTTACGCAGTTAAAGATGGATTTAGTGAATGTGTTACGGCGTTCGACTTGGAAAACGTCGACAGCTGGTGCACACAGATCAATGTGAGCAATGAGGTTTACGTGTCATGGCACGTAAAGGTTATCCGAAGTCAAGTTAAAACTCAATTAGGACACCGTATAACCATCCAGAGGGTATTTTGTGCTTAAAATGTCGACAACATACCCACCATAACCCTGGCCACGCGTTGGGGATTGACGACTACAGCAGTCGAAGAATCTCTTGGCCATTGCACCGATTTACAATCGGCTGCTGGGATGACCAGATGACGCCAGGAATGTTCGAAATAGAAGTCATATGGCTTTGCAGTCTTCGGAAGCGCAGCTGTCGGGCGCTATTCTCGTTGAGAATAATCGAGGAAGCCCTTATAAGAGAAATGACACCAGCAGTGAGTCTTTTGTGCTCAGAGTCCGAGGAACACAGTGAATGCGCAAGCAGCAGCAGCACCGAGAGGCGCAGCTTCCGAAGAAAACACCAGTAACATTTCTCACTCTTCTCACCTATACACTCCGGAGTTGTTGTATACTGCGCAGCGACCGGGTGTGATCTGCAGTTCCAGGGAAACCTGGTCCAGCCGTTCATGCGAGCAGCGAAAGCACGCGCCAACGAAGACTAAGAATTGTCCGCCCACTGGCTCTTAATTTATTAGAAATAACCATTTATTCCTTCTCCTCCACTGCGGCCGCACGACGGAAGATCGAAGACGCGGAGGACGACGTGCTGCATTTCAGCTCCACTCGAAACATCAGTGTGGTCAGCAGAACAGCAGATCAGAAAAATATGAAAATTATAATTATTACGAAAAGCCTCTCGAAGAAGAGGCATCAGACGAATACCGAAGCCAGAAAAAAAGGGGGGGATGGCCTTGGACATCGTGGTTTTTGAAGGAAACAAGGTCCCTTTCCACGTGGGCCACCATGGATCGGAAAACATGTGTTTTCTGAGCAACCAGCACAAGGTGGGCGAAGATTCCAGCCGCCTGCGGCATTGCACCGACGAATGTCCTCCGCAGGACAAAACACTTTAAAGACTGGTTCGCTGAAAATTTGCCGGACAACGAGAAATGTAATCCTGATGCATTCTGCGAGAGAAGGGTCACACGACATGTGACAAGCCTCGAGTATGGACTGACCTCGAGCAGCTATGCTCGTCAGTGTTTATGCTGTGATTAACAATGTTGCCCACCGATCCCGGCGGGACCACCAAGCCTAGCGGCTAACGATGAATCCTATTGGTGGGTGGCGTTACATGCTCGCTACAACAAGCATGGCGCCAAAAATCAAAGATGCCATTTAGTTCAGGAGCGGCATTAGGAGCAGGACCAACAATCGCTCCAAAGTTGATGAGAAGACTCAAAAATCGAGACACGAAAAGCGGCGAGCCAGATCTGCCCTAGCGGAAACGTACCAGGCTGGGACACAGGTAATGTGGTGCTTTACTTATCCCGAAGTTTTCTCTCCGTCGATGAGAACGCTACTCATGAATAAAGTCACTCTTTTTCCAAGGCACTTAAAATCACCCAGTATACGTCTTACCCAGTCAGTGTGCGCGCCATTGTGCTCTGTTTGGTATAAACATATAAAAATCGTCTACGTATCTAAAAACCTTTCAAACCAAGTGATCGCTAAAACCACACTCGAAAGCGTGATCTGTCTGAGCTAATAATATAAAGCATAATATGGGGGAAACGCGCTAACCTGTGCAAATACACTTCGTGTGCACGTAGAGGTGATTGTCAAGTGGCATGAAGGTGCTGCTAAGACACGCCTCTAACAAGGCCAAGAAAGTTGTCTGCAGCGTTCTTATAGTGTTCTAGTGAAATAAACAATCGTCTGCGAGCTTAATAGCTGCCGAGCAGGCAACTGAAATTCACAAACACTGGCCATAAAGTTTATAATCTGTTTTTAAAGGGACACTGAAGTGATTTGTAAACAATGCGGGATTACGAGCGCAAACTGTAGTCCGGAGTCCCTGGGCCCTGTTTCGACCACTCTGTGCGCGTTTACGCGAATTTATTTAGTAGAAAAATCAATTCGAAAATGCTGTCCTCCTCTCTTTACGCTCGCCCATTTTCTGTGGCGTTTTCGTGTGACGTCAGCAGGAGAGGAGCCGACAATTGGCTGCGCTACTGCACGGCTCGCCGACCTTCCGCGACCGAGTCAGTCGGCCCACCGTTTAGTCCGCCGGCCGCCGACGGGTCGTCGCAATTCGCTCGATCAGTTGAAACTAAGCCACAACACGTTTGGGAATGGACGAATGCGCCTTTCTTTACTTCGTTAGTTTGTACTCTGTATCTAGCTCCAAGTCAAGGTCGCTTCACACAAGCGCTGCACAAGCGCACATGCGACGCTTCGCTGACTGGTACGCCAGTAGGAAAATATAAGGCCTCTTGAAGGGTGAGAAGAGTGAGCGAAGTCAATATAGGTACTAAGGAAATAAAATCAACTGATATTTTTACCGTACAGCGTAAAAGTAGGGTGCGGGAAGCACTTTTTTGCGCTGGGCGAACAAGCAGAGCGGTCAGCAGCACGACTACGCAAATGCGAACGCTTTCCCGTCCATAGGTCGGCAAAACATTGATTGATTGATTGTGGGGGTTTAACGCGCCGACGCAACGCAGGCGATGAGGCGCACCGTAGTGGAGGGCTCCGGATTAATTTTGACCACCTGGGGATCTTTAACGTGCGCCGAAATCTCGTACACACGGGCGTTTTTGCTTTTCGCCTCCATCAGAAAACGGCCGCCGCGGCCGGGAATCGAACCCGCGACCTCGTGCTCAGCAGCGCAACGCCTTAGCCACTGAGCCACCGCGGCGGGTTAGGTCGGCAAAACAGAAAGAACTCACTCAAACTCAATCACAATATTTTTCATTCACGCTGTACTCAATCAAACTCAGACTCAAAAAGCTCGTCTGTTCACAAAATCACTCGTACTCACTCATCAAATACTCATTTGTAATCATACTCACTTGTACTAAAACTCATTTGTCCTCATGAGTATTTGTACTCAATCTGTACTCATGAGTACTGAATCTGTACTCATGAGTACACACTCTGTACTCATGAGTACTCAATCTGTACTCATGAGTACTCAATCTTCTGTACTCATGAGTACTACTCATTCTGCACTCACGAGTACTACTCATTCTGCACTCACGAGTGCTACTCATTCTGCACTCATGAGTACAACTCATTCTGCCCTCACGAGTACTACTGATTCTGCACTCATGAGTACTCAATCTGTAGTCATAAGGATTCAATTCGTATTACTCATGAATAATCAACTTATCTGCACTGTTAGCTAGGTCGTATATCGAATGGAAGAATAAATAGAAAAAAAAATATTTAATTGATTAGAAAAACACAGGTTACATATATATCAGGATAGAGGAAGAAACGTACGACAGGGTGCACTGTCGTAGGGCGACTTACTGTGCGGAGGCACGTACACGTGAGAGAGCGAAACGGAACGTAAGCACTCGCGTTGCCTCTGGTGTCTCCTTTTGTTTCAGGAATAAAACAACGAAGTCTAGGCCAGGTCGGGCTCAGGGGAGCTTGGGACTTGTCGGTGCGGCCGTGGCCGTAAACTGCTGTTTTGTACGTGTCTTCGGGTGGCAGCTTTTGTCGTCCGTTTTCGTTTCCGGGCGCGCTGATACTCTCGTAATCGTGCTCCAAATCTGAATTGTGCCTGCCCGCAGGCACAATGAAACGTTTGCGTAGATTGACGTCCGTTCGTATCCAGATCACTGTCCGCTTATTTACGGATGCTCGATGCTGGCGTTTGTGTTTTATTGTTCCGGATACTAGAAACTTCGTTAAGAGGGTGCTCGTCTCGTTGAGTTTCGGAGAATTTCAAATCTGCTTGATTTTATTGTGTGTGTGCCATTGGATTCACTTCGTCAGACCTGAACTTGACAGTGTTTACGGCGTTGCGTTAGCCGCGCCGCTTCCGTCGGCGATTGTGTTCGTGTAGCTCGTCGCGTTCTTGATGCATGTGGGGACGTAGACGTCCGGTTTGTCCGGTGGCGAGTTGCTTTGTGTAGGGATGGCATAGTTCGGCGCGCTGAGGACGTGGCCTGAATTGTCGCGGGCGTTGCGTATGGTGCGGGAGCCGTTTGGCTTTTCGTTTAAGCCCGTTTTCTTTTGAGTCCGACAGAGCACAACATGGTCCGGCTGGGCCTGTCGTGCTCTGTCGGGGGGGCCCTGTCGGGCCAAGTTGGACGCCGAGGTCGAATTCGCTCGGCGAGCGAATTGTCCGGCTGGAGCCGTCCGGCTGTGCCGTCCGGCTGGAGTTGGCTCCGCCCATCGGCCTTCGGCAACATGGCGGCGGCGAGCTGCGGGGACGGTGTACGTCGCACAACTTGATTGTGATATCAAAAACTACAACGACTTGCAGAAGTTACGACAGACCACCCCGGTCCTGAGTCGGTACTGCGATACGCGTTTATCGTTCGTCTATTTCAAACGTTCGCGCTTTGTGTGGAGCCGAAGCAGAAAAGGCACCAGTACCAGCGTCTGCAGAGTGGTGCGCCGTGTTTTCGTTCTCTATCAAGTGTGTAGAGATACGCTCGTCGCGCTCATGGCTAGCGCGAGACGATTGATAAGTCTAAATTCATCGTGGCCCCGCTCTCGTGCGCTCCGAGCTGTCAAGGTCTGTCTCCACGCTTGGATCATCGATAACGTTCAAAATGTGGTCACTGTGAGTGAAAGCAACGCGCAGTGGCGGTCAGCGCTTGTGTACAGTGCAAGTTTTTCATATCAAGTGTGTACGCCGTGCTGTTATCTGTTTGATGTGTCGAAGTTCGGCTCTCGCGATCAGCCGTGTGTTGTGCGTCGCAGTTCTCCCGGAGTTGAATGTGTGTCTGTGAAGCTGCGGCGCCGCTAGCTCCGATACTGCAAGAAACACATCGCATCCGAGGGGTGCACCTTTTACATAACTTTCCCGTTGTATATCTGCGCAGTTGGTAGCGATGTGTGGCGGTGTTTGTGCGTTTTGAAATGTGAGGGTGTTCCCAGTGCTTTAGTGCCGCTGGTGGACTGCAGCGTTCCCAAACCAGCGTCGTGAGTGCTCCGCTAGTTCGCCTATTCTAGTGGCCGCGTGATGTGGTGGCAAGTGTGCTTTGTGCAGCAACTGCAGTGTGTGTCCAGGCTGTGCTTTCATGCGAGATGCTGTTTCCGTTTGGGACTAGTCTTCGGGGTCATTTCACTTGCAGCTGTTGCTTGTTTACGTATGCCGCATATATGCGCTAGGTAAAGCTTCCATGCACCACTATCCGAAAAATTACCTTTACTAATGAAGCACATGGTTATTGTAATGTAATCATGCAGTCATGACATATTCCTGTGAGTAGTGTTTACACACCGGGTTCACAAAATGGTTTCTATCATAAACCTTTTCAAATGCCCATTTACGCTTTTGTTATAGGTTGTTTGCTTTAAGCCACACCAAAGTTGGCTATGTTGTGGTCTTCCCTGAACTCTTAAGATGCCAGCACTGTCAATCATCAGTGAACATTCTTAAAGCGGAGTTGGGGGTAATTCGTGTTCCGTGGGTGGCACACGTGACTTCTTTTGAGAATCTCTTTTTGCTCCCAACATATCCAGTATCGTTCAGCTTGATTAAGCTCGTCGGATATGAGGGGTCCCAATTTGCTGCTTTGTTGTTTGGTTCTAGCGATGAACTGAAAAACCCGAGCTGTGACTCTGATTAGCTTTAAGATTTTGCCGTAGTGTTCCAGATCGATCACGCCCGACTCAGTAGGTGGCGATGTTGCCGCTGGCAATGATCTTGTTTTCTTCCTTTCGCCTAGTTCGATTTCATCGTATGTCGCTTTCGGAACCACTCATTCCCAATATGCATGCGGGACAAATCTACAGTGCTTTGCTCCGCTACAGTGCGTTTTTGGCCAGCTGCATCGCTGGGATGTCGCGAGCTAGATTTTCTCTTCCCGGATAATGTCTACATACGCACTTGTTCGCGAGGCGTTGAATTTTGGTGACTCAATTGCGTGTGAACTGCTTCCAGCGGCCAACATCTTCATGAATCCAATAGAGTGCTGTTGTTGAATCTGTCCGTAGGTAGATGTTTGATGGCTGTTGCTTGAGGGCTTCCAAAATATAGCCACACAATCGACCAGCGAGCGGGCATGCCATCAGTTCCAGTCTCGCCAGTGTAATTTCCTTGCCTGGTGCAACCCTTTGTTTGCTTACCAGAGTTGTCGATCTTGTACCGTTTTCACCCTCCAGGGTGAGGTAGGCAACTGCCTCATATGGCATTGGACGGGTATCAGCAGAAATGTGAAAGCAGTCCGTCCTCCCTCCATTTGTTTGCGACCTGTAGTACCGGGGTACTTGAACCTCAGGGAGATAGGGAGTCCGTCTAGCTACCTTCCAGGCCGCCGTGCTGTTGGTAGGTAGCGTGTTGAAGTCGATGTTTTTACGCCACACTTCGTGGAACAGGACCTTGGCATGGACAATGAAAAAAGAAAGCCACCCCCCCCTCCCCCTCCCTTCTTAGTGGTTCATGTTGAACCTCAGCGCAAATGACAAGACGCAGTACGATAGCAACAGGACACACGAAGCGCTGCTTTGTCATGTCGTTTACGCTAGGGTTCAACATGCTTACCAACACTTCCAAGTTTTCACGTTGCGCCCTAGTGGGTCACATATCCACGCCGTTGTTTGTAGCATGGGCCAATTTGTGAATGGTTCTATGCCATGAATACAATCCATACATAGAGAGAATGTTAAGTGGTCGGCACATGGGTCCCACGTACGTCGCAAAACCTTCAGCACACCCGACAAATAACCGAGATGCATGGTAGCCCGGGAGTCACGTTGAAATCACTGGAATAGCATTTTACTGCTTCAAACATTTCAGTGGCATTTTTGTACAGCTTCACGGCAGCTTTCTCGCTTCCGGCTCCTGTGAGCACGTCATCCGTGTATGTCTCACAGTTTGAGGGTACTGCTCTTTGTTTAAGTGGTGTTGAAGCATTTTGGGAAGTAGAAATGGGTTAGCCATCACTCTGAAAGGGATGCGGGTCATACAGCAAGTCAAAACTGGTGAAAGTGGTACACCCGGTTTTGGTATTGCTTGAAACCACAGGAAACGCAATGCATCTTTGTCCACCGGTTTTATGCCAACCTTTAAAAATGTTTGTTTGATATCCGACCCTTGCGCCACCACTTGGTGTCTTCGGGAGTTCAGCAATAGGGTGTATGCACTGGGCTTTTGGCCGTGCAGCAATGCTACCTACACGACGGCCCCGACACCATATCCACAGTTGCATTCTGCCGTGCAGGCAGCATGTTTCCCGATGCAAAACGTGGTTTGCGGCGTGGTGTTGGTAAGAACGTTCGCGTGGGCAGTGTTTTTTTCTGCGTGATTCGTGGGTTTGCGAATGCCTTGTCACAAGGAGTAGTCAGCATTGTTTTTGTTTTGAAATTTCGGACTGTGCCGTGCACACTTCTGCAACCGCAGATCCGAAAGCAGGCCGCACAACAAAAGCAAGCGTTTCGCTTTTTTTTCTGTTTTGAAGCGGTAGCTAGAGCAGTGCTTGAAGACGATCTGACTTCAGGCAACGAATTCGCAAAGAAGCTATCGATGATGGGTTTAATCAGTACCGAATCAGGCGTGCCCATTTTATTTCAGGTGGAGACGACAGCCGTCAAAGCTTTCACCTCATACCTTGCACATGCTTGTAACACGATGTGTTAAGGCAGCCGGCATACTTTATCAATGAGGCTAACCCGACTGTGCATCCAGCCGCAGCCTTGTCTACTTCCAGTGTTTTTAGGTGAATACGTGTACATGAAATGCAACCTTTTTTCAGGTAATTGTGGGCATCCAACTCTTTTGTCGTCTTCGAGTGCTCTTTAATGACCAAGTGCGTTCTGTGGTTATGCACTAAAGCTAGACGTTGGCTATACAATTTGACTACTTCAAGAACAGCGCAGAGATGAAGACTTATGGATTGGCAAACTAGAGCAATATGGTTTATCGCTTGTCTCTGCGCTGTTTTTGCAGTATTCAAAGCGTGTTCCATAATCTTGTTTTGCTTATAATTTCCACCTCGTCTACATAAAAAAAAAGCACTTGAAAACTATCGGTCGAATCTTTGTCGACGTGGCTGCACCTAATTTTATATACATACGTCGCGATTGCTTCCACCCAGAACCTCTGCGTAATTGCTCACCATCATTGGGAGTTTAGGTAGACGTCAGTCATACGTTCAACACACCAGAACACTGTTGCCAGACCACCTCACCGTCTCTCGCACTCCCCAAGAAGCGCGCAGCATGCCTGGGTGGCTCGGTAAAGCCAGTGCCTCGTCCTGCACGCCGCCACCATATCAAATATTGTTGCAGCTTTGGGTGGAAAAATTTTCCTAACTCGAGACACGGTCCTTTGAAGCAACCCAAAAATAAGAAAATCAATGCATAGGGATCACACGGAGATAGTGCAAAGTGGATACGTTATCAGCGCCTGTCCAACGGTTAGACAGGTGCGGACAGCGGTGCAGAGAGCACTGCGCAATGTTTCAAGCATGTGACAAAGTGCGAGGTGAAAGCTTCAAGGCCCGTCGTTTCCACTTGGAACGAAACAGGTGCAACAGATTCAGTACTGATTAGTCCCATTATCGATAACTTCATTGTAAATTCGTCGCATGAAGGCGGACTGTCGTCAAGCGTTGCTGTATCCTTGGCTCCGAAGCAGCAAAAAAAAAAAAAAAAAAGCGACACGCTTGCTTTTGCCATGCGGCCTGCTTCGGATCTTCGGTTGTAGCAAGTGTGCACAGCACAGTTTGGAATTTCGACGCAAAAACAATGCTGACTACTACTTGTAACAAGGCATTCGCAAATCCACAAATCGCTCGAAAAAAAAAAAACGCTGTCCACATGAACGTTCTTGCCAACACCACACTACGAACCACATTTCACATCAGGAACGCCGCGGCCCATGCGGCAAAATGCAACCGTGCAGATGGCATCGGTGCAGCTAAGCAAATAGCACCACCACGCATTCGAAAGCCCATTGCATACACCGATAGACTGACTAAATCGGAGGTCAGGTTCAGTCCACTTTCAAAGTTGTTGAAATATTTCGGTGAGTTACTGTGCGATGAAACGTCAAAAACCACCTGAAGCCTGGGAGAGTAACGTGCAACAGCCTAGTGCAGCATGTAGTAAACGGCATCAGCTTCACTCGTACTGTCCGTAAGTTTTGCTATCCCTAGCTGGTCGTAGTTTCTGATCACAGCGTCGGTAGTCCTGACACAATTCTGGGGAGTTTAGAAAGTGCCTTATAAAGTGGTATAGTGACATTGGCTTCCAAGGAACCGCCTTCTTCTAATGTCCATCCGTTTATTTGATGGTCCCGCCAAACACAGAAAAATACAATAGAGGCGTGGAAATTTCTGAAATTTCAAACACTTTGCGAATGCTGTTTGCTATTCGATTTGCAGTGCACTTTTATCATTCAAAGTGCTGAATGTTTTCGAGTATTGAAAATTTGGGAATAATTGAGCAGTAAAAGTTGGCTTTGCCGCATGACATTCAAATTTTCTAGCTTCACTGCATGGCATGCCCTCTTTCGTTTACTTTTTGCATGACGCTGAAGTTGTGCAAAAAAGCTTAACACGCGGTCATACTATCACGCTTAAAAATAAATGAACAACTGTATACCAACTGGTAGAGGTTTCAGAAGTGTCAAAGGCGGTGGCGGTCAAGACCATTGCTAATGACATCGAGGTTTTCCTGGCTTTAACACACCATTTGCTCACTTCTCATTTTTCTTCCACTCAGTTTTTATGTGTACCAACTTTCAGCCTTTTGTCCACCTGCTTGAGGGTCTAGCTTCATTCAACAGCAGAAGATCAAAAAATAAACTAAAAAAATCACTCCACAAAGTGAACACCCTCTTCCAAAACGCTTATGCAGAGGCTGGACGGGCTGCAGAATGCAGAACGCCCTTACTCTATGAAAGAGAACATGTGTCATTTCTTGTGCTACTGCACGCAGCATGCAACCCAACACGAAACAGCGAAAAGAACTCTTGTGCGATTGCTACAAAAAAACTTTTCAGAACTGAATCACTTTTGTGAACTGTAGCAGTCATGCTGACAGTGCGCTACGGACAAAGGCTCTAGATTGGTCGACGTTCTATAACTTTGAGGCTCCCGCGCAATTACAGCTTTCAGCCCCATTTCATGCAGCAATGACCTCGGTCTGCCTTACGTGGTTCTTCCACTACACCATCCCTGTTGCACTAAGCTCATGTGCTTGCGCTTTGTGCATAAAGTAACCGACAGGTGTCCTGAGCTCGAGAATGCCTAGATTGGGCTGTGTGTCGACCTGCCATTCCAGGTGCAGAGGCACAAATGAACGGGTGTAGCACTTTTGTCTTCTGTCTGGCGCCAAGCGTAGGGAGAAGTGGAAAAGGGCACTAGAACGGTCGGAAGCTGACTGTTTTAGCTGTGATTGTAAGAGCGTTTGATTTTATGAGGAGTACTTTGATGGTATTGGCATTATAGTAACTTGCAGCTTTATTGGCAGCGGGCATGTGTTTTTGCAAAAAGATAAAGCAAGGCGCTGCAAATGAACTGTGTTTTCTACCTCTCAACTGGTTACATTGATTTGATTGATTATGGGGTTTAATGCACCAAAGCTACACTTGGACTATGAGGCGCGCCGTATTAAAGTACTCTGGATTTATTTTGACCTCCTAAATATCTTTAAAATATGCCAAAATCTCGACATGAGCATTTTTGCTTTTTGCCTTTATTGTCGGGTCCTAGTCAGGCTGCACGTGCAATCAAAGCTCCTTTGGAGTTTCTTCGGAGCACAGAACTGGACAAAGTTTTGTCATTGAAAATTTTGGCCGCATCAAAAGACATCTTTTCGTCTTCACGTTTTATTTTGTTTGTTTGTTTTTCTTCTCTCATTTAGCGTAGCAAGCCAGCCCGACGGCTCGGCTAACATCGCTGGTCTGCATTAAAGTGAACTAAAGCTATTGTATTGGTGTACAATTAAAGCTATTGTATTGGTGTTGAGTGCATAGAATTTTTACTGATTGCAAGAACATAGTGTATGTGATGATGCTCAAGTATCAATTTATATTTAAGGAACCCAGGAGAAGAAAAATATGAATGGTGCAAAATGAAAGGGTTCAACATGCATGGGACTACTTGATCATTACGAGTTGTGGGCCTATCGATGAAATGTCAATAAACCGTGCTGCAGTTTAGCGTCATCTAGTGCTGATTTTTTTTTTCAAGTCTGCATAAACTTAACTTATTGTTGTATGTAGTGTTGTTCACTTAATTTTGTGTGTTTCAATTCTGTATTACTTAGTACATTTGGTAGCATTAAACAAAGGAACTCATTTTGTTGTCCCTTTACTTGCCTAACTTTGGCCGAAAGAGGCTTCATTTCAAAACAGAAGACCGCGTTATAAGTGGAAATTACGGAAATGAACTAGATCTTGGTAACTCATTAAGGCATCACTGCTCTTAACAAAACGTAGCCAGTTTTGTTTATAACTAAGGCTTATTAATTCATGTATCTATAAATCTCTGGGGCCTATCTGTTTTTGTACATAGCTGTCTTGTTTTGAAATAAAATTATATCGGCGAGTTTTATTTTGTGTGGGGTATACACGTCGTGTTCTGCCGTGAGTCTTCTGCAATTAGTGTGAAGCCAATTTTTCTTCAGCACCTCCAGCTGCCCTTGTCACTAATTTTTTAAATTTTTTATTGAAGTGCGTACTGCGAACCAGAGGCCCAAGAAGGAAGGGCATAAAGGTGTGAACAAGATCATAGATACCAGCAGTTCAGGATACAACATGTGGCAGCAATGAGAAAGAACAAAAGGTTAAAATAAACTAAACATTTGCTTCTATGTATTCAATTAATTAAGACATATGTTCAGGCGTATTTTTCCAGTCGATAATACATGTGGGAAAAAAAATTTCAACCGGTGTGTAGAACGGGTGAAAGAATGAAAATGGTAATGATGAATATTATTTTGAAGTATGTCTTGGTCTTGTATCTAGGCCAAGTTTGTAGCATAACAACAGCAAAAAATTTAAGGCATTAAGATTTCTTTTTTCCCTAGTGTTTCAATCGCACCAGTTTGCACGAGCTCATTAATAGAATCCGTGTGCCCATAGTTAGAATTCTGAACAGTGAACAAATGTAAGATGCAAAAACTTTCTCCTTGACTAATATTCGAATCCCATAAGCTTATATGACCTCACAAAGAGAATTTGTGCAATTATATTTAGAATAAATAAAGTCAACAGCCTTTCTTAGAGCCTTTTCAACCAATTCGATATTATTTCTTCTATAGGGGTCTGAGACGGTGCAGGCATACTGAAGTTTCTATCAAATTAAAGTAGGGTACAAAAGTAATCTAACTTTTGCTGGAGTATCGGTGAGTTTATGCTTTATAATACCGACTTCATGACAAAATGAGGAAACATTGGTTTTTATATGTGACTTCAGCTCAAGTTGCTAGTTTATACAATAGCTATACGAGTACATTTCTGAGCTTCGGGCAAGTTTTCCTGAAAAAGGGTAAAAAAGTGTGAGTGGACTCTTTTTGTTGATGATATGAAGGGAGACTGCAGTCATCCGGTTTTAACCCCGTAGCCCACACATGACTCCACGAGGGGATATTATAAGAAATAGTGAAATTGCCAGCATATAGCGAAATCTGTCTAGGCTCATTTACAATGGAAATAATTCATTACAGAAAATTTAAAGGAAAGACCAAGGGCACTACCATGGGGACCATTAGAAGTAGGAGGGGAGTGTCAGCTATTCACTCCAATCCGATGAACAAGCAGTAACCCAGGCTGCAAGAAAGGAGCGGGGAGGGTGGGAGGCAGTATGTGAATTGATTTTTTGAAATTAATTTGGCCAGACGGCTGGTACCCCCAGTAAGTGCAGGTGGTGGGACTGGCCTGCTCCTGTGAGGGATAAAAAAAAAAAAAACTTCCATTCTGCTGTATGAATCGCTCATGCAGACGTGTACGGACGCGTGCTTTTACAAACCCCGGACCAGGTTCTAAGCCTGTGCTAATTTGCAAACAAAATCTGTAGTGTCGGAATCAGCATAATTAACTGTAAACAAATGTACTTGAAACATGCAGCAAAGCGTTAAATGTGCCTAGCTGTGTTTTCTGTGGAAGTTATTAGTAAAACTGTTGACCTGGATGGGAGCCTTCGTACAGTCGTCCAGAAAAGGTAATCTCGTTGTAGAACACAAAGGTCAAAGCCGGCATCGCCATTAAAAAAAAAAAAAAGAAAACACTGCGGCGACGGTCGGTGGAACTATTCCGGTTTTTGCCAGTTCCTAAATACGATCGCTGACTGTCGTAGTTCCACAGGCGCGTAATCGCAAAATGAGTACGTAAATATGTGTTTAAGAGATGCGGACATGATGTTAAGGTAACAACTATGCTGCCTGCCGATATTCCCAGACCAAAATTTTGTACCCTGCGTCGCAGAATTTAAAATACCAGTGCTCATTGCAATTGACGAAAGAAGCGCTAACATTTGCCGCAACGACGCAAATAGACAGACCGTGCGCACCGTATCAGAATGCGATGCGCTGAACGGTCGAGAGCTTGTTTCTGCGTAATCATAGAGCGCTGCTACGTACGTGGACGCATGTTACATTGCTGGGAGAGCGATTATGCTTCAAAGAACAGTCTTGCCGCATGAGATTCGGAAAAACGGGAAGATTTTGCGCCGTCGCCGCTTCATAATCCAAGCCAGAGTGACCCTGCCCGAGCCAAGCTGCAGCATCGCCGGGCATGCACTGGTTTATGGGAAGCTCTCCAATGCGCTTGCGTCTACATAGACGTTACGGCTGCAGGCTGATTAAGTCTAGTGAGATCAACATTCGCGCCATGCTGAGGGAAATAAACTCAAATTTTCTCAAATGACCACAATAGCTGTTTGAGCGTAAACAAAAAGTACTATAAGGTCGGACGAACCAATCACAATATTCGATTCAAGTGACGCATTTGGCCCGACACTGATGGCGGCGTCCGGCTCCCAAATGCAAAAGAAAACGGCCGCCCGACTCAGACTCGCGTGTCGGGCCGACAAGTCGGATCCGACATGTCGGATCCGACTTGTCGGACTCAAAAGAAAACGGGCTTTAGTGTGCGGTAGCGTGGCGTTTTCGTCGGGTGACATGGCTGATCGGTCAAGGTCGTTGCGGCTCCGTGCTCGCAGTCGCAGTGGTTGTTTCGGAAGCGAAACCGTTGTGGTGGGGAAGCAGGCGTGGTTCATGCCGTCCGTTTGGTCCCACATTCCTTGGCGTCGCAAGCGTGACTTCATCGTTAGGGCATTCGATGCCTTCGTCTGGATCGGGTTCATTTATTTCCGTTCTTGCCGTGTCCGTGTTGTCGCTCAAGCCCTCGTCTTTTGCCCGCTGTTTCGAGAATGCTATAATCGCTATCTCTCCCATATAAGCAGGCTCCGTTCCTCCCGAGTTCGCTTGCTCGCGGTTGCGTCCTCTTGTACGAAATGGTGTTTGTCGTGGGAGTTTCGGTCGGAGCGTGGGTGCCGGGGATCTTGTTTGTTCTAGCTCGGACATGCCGCATGCGCTGGCCATGTCGTTGCTCGTTGATGGACCTACCTGCATGAGTGTTATGTCGTTCGTCTGCTGGACGTCGGGCTGGAGCAGCGGGCGTGGAGAGCTCGTACGTTCCGATAGGGTTGAACTGCGTGCGCTGGGTCTATTGTTGCTTGTGGCCAGGTGATTTCTGCGGTTGTAACATTCGCTGCCCAAGTCCGGATAGTAGCAGTGATAGCGGAGGATGTCGCGTATAGTAGTTTCCTACGTGTGTGCTGGCTTGGTGGCGTTCCGTGCACTGTGCATTTCGTTCGCCGTGGTCAGCTCCACTGGTTCGAGTTGGATGTCGTTCGTCGCCTCTGGTGCGTTTCGTGCGCTGTGCGTCTCGTTTTATCTAGAAAAATCCTCTATAAATGGTGTGCGGTTGTTCGCCACGTATGGTGCATTTCGGCCGCCGTGCGTCTTGTTCGCTTGTCGTGGGCATATCCACCAATTCCGGGTGTGATGTCGTTGGTTGCGTGGATCGGCACCGGAACAGCATGAGTGAAAAATGTACGTACTGGCTCCGTTGCGTTCCGTGCTCTCAGCGTTCGTTCGTGTACGTCTGTACCGGAATAGCGGGTGCCAGGAACGTGGTGCCTTCTGGCTCGTGCACGCTGCGTACGTTGCGCGTCTCGTTGCTCGTTGCTGGAATGACCTGCGCGTGGGCGATGTAGCTCTTGGGCGATGTAGCACAGCAACGTGTGTTCGTTATCTTGCCAGAAATGCACTGACCTTCGATGCGCTTCCGTAATCGTGGCGATTACCTGGGAGAGGTCCGGTGTGCATGCAATGACAATTTTGCATGCGTCATATCGTTCTTGTGCGTGCCGTCGTGCATTCTGCCTATGTCCAGATCTCGTGCAGTTCAGGCACCGTGGGAAACGTGCGGCCGGCTCTCGCCAGTTGTCTCTGAAAACTTTCTCGTTCATCACCCACTCTTAACAACTGACCTGATCATATTGTCAAGTTTCTTAAGATCGTTTTGTCGTACGTTGAGATAGGGCACTGCATATGTTATGCGGCTGATGACGAAGGCCTGCACTAGGCGGAGCGTCTCGCATTCCTGGAGGCCCCCGTGTTTGCCTGATACTCGACCGATCATGCGGCTGATTTATTCACACGTGGATTTAGGTTTGTTAAGGGCAATGGCGTTATTGCATTTGTTATTACTCCCTTCTAAAACGTCCGCCGAACGTTTAACACAGCTCGGGATGCACAATGAGCGCATAGAGGCTCAGTACACGAGTCAAATCATGCGACTGTCAATGACAACTACTGGCAGGCAGGTCCTTGAAGATCTCCGCATCGCTCTACCCCCTACCACTGAAGACAGAGCGGACACCCCTCCCCCTTGGCGCCGCAAACTAATCGTTAAACCTATGCCCCGTTATATGCATCCTGACCGAAACTCAGGAAGAAGGCAAGCCCGAGCAACAGCCATAACAAAGCAATGTGGCACCCATAAAGGCGTGTATTATGTAGACGCAGCGGGGCCCACACCGGAGGGCATCTGTACGGTTGCGGGCCGGCATGAGGGAATACAGATGGGTGGACTACCGGTGAAAACGAGTAAAATTGAGTTTGCTGAAGAGACGGCTATAGCTTTGGCCGCCACTCACTCTGACGCAACGCACATAATGTCTGACTCGCAACAAGCTTGCCGAAATTTCATCAGAGGTCGGATAGCACTCCTAGCTAGAAAAAAAAATTCTCACAAATGCCAATCCAGAAATATCCGACACCATAAAACAACTTGTATGGGTACCTGGCCACCATGGAGTAGAGGGGAACGAGGCTGCGCACACAGCCGCCCGAGCGTCTCTCCCCCGTTCCTCTGACTTCCCAGGGTACCTTACCCGCTAACCACATGCTCTGAGGTCACAACATACCTGCGCCACGGTAGGCGGGCGTTCCCGGTGCCCGCCAAGGGCCTGGATAGAACTGAGGGGCGCCATCTTCGCCGGCTGCAGACGGGCTCATTCTACAGCCCCGCAATGCTTAAAAACATCAACCCGCCCTTCTCGGGTTCGTGTAACTTCTGCGGTCAGTGGGCAGACACGTATCATATGGTATGGGCCTGCCAGTATAATCCAGGGTTAAAAATCAAAGTGAAGCCAACGAGGGAGGGCTAGGAGGCGGCCCTGTCCGGCTGCTCGGACCTACAGTCTCAGCGGGCTCTCGTCCAGCGGGAACGGGCGGCGGCCTCGACCAATGGGATCCCGGACTGAGGAATACCACCCACGCAAGGAAGGCCTAACCGCCTCTCCCTCTCTTTAACTCTGTCTTGTACATTAAGAAAGTTTTTCCTCCTCCTTCACCTCCTCACGCAGCCTCCTGCTCTCAAACAGCTTAAGGTCCCTGAAAGAACTAAGGTAGCGCCAACTGCTCCCTCCTTCTCCGCTGCCCTCCTCTTTTTTCTCTCCCCTCACCCGCGGCGCCGCCGTCCCTTTAACTCCGCGGCAGGGCCGCCATATTTGTTGGCCACTTGAGAGCAGACGCCCTCGCTACGCTTCAGGGCGCTCGCTGCAGTTTGATCTTGTTTTCGCTCCGAAATCGCTGTTTGGTAGCATTTATAGGATTTCTATAGCCCCGTTTTACCAACAGGCACTGAGTGATAGTGTTTTGTTTTATATTTTTGTCTACAAGGGGATATTTGCGGGGCGGATGCCGCTGGCGCATACGCACAGCGCGGTTTTTGTTTACGTGTGCGGCATTCTGTAACACCTCAGGATAGCTCGTGAATGCGAAAGGATCGAGCGTGGACATTTCAAACTGCTCTGTTACGGTAGTTCCGTTCTTGCAATCGCGTGACTGTGGTCGTGCAATCACTGCACAGAGGTCTTGCGCACGGTTCGCGGCAGTATACAGTGCGCTTCATTCGCAAATGCCGTAGTTCGAGCGCTGCGCTGGCGTCCTTGCACTCGCCTTTCTTGCGATAATTGTGTATCCTCAGCGGCGTTCACTCTGCGCCCGCTTTTACTAACGACCTACAGCCTACCTTAATTACGCGCAGTTTAGAGTGCTTTGCCGTTTTTGTAGAAATGTTTCCTTCACCTTCATGTCGTTATGGGCTGCTGTGAGTAGACTAAAAACATACACATGCTGTTGTGCGTGTGTGCACGTACAGCGACGTGAAAAGCCCCTGCTTCCCCGACTTCGCAGCCGGATACACTAAACTACACTCGCGGCCGTACGTTCATGTGCGAACCTAGTGAAAAACGCAGACTTGTAATTCTGGGAATACGCGCCAGAGAAGACTGCGATCAATCGATCGGGTAAACTGAAATTACAGTCCCTCTAGGTACAAATTATGTAACTAGTTACTGCAGTTAATTAATCATGCAATACGTTTTTTCACCGGGCGCGGTCGTTTACAGCCGTTATTAATGGAGGCGCCTGGACAGAATTGTTTTGTGCTGGGATATATTCTGGCAGATTTGTACATTGCACTGACACAGGGATACACCCGAAAGAAATTCGAAAGAGGACCAATGTCACGATGATTATCAAGAGAAAACAATAAATCACAAAAATGAATTGGTGCCAGCAAATAGATATTTTATTGGAACAAACGTCCGTAATGACGTCGTGCAGGTGGCTTGTGCTGCTGACGTGGCTTCCCGTGAGAAAAAATGTTGGGAGTGGCATTTGGGTTTAGTTTTTTTAACGCCAAGCTTCTCCAATATCCGTTGCTCAAATTGATCCGTGAAATAATCCTATTGAGAAGGGAAAAGAAATGTCGCCACCGAGTTTGAGATGCGCCACAAACACTCCGCAAATATAGGCAATAATGCATTGCAGAAGGGAGTTAGTGACTGTTCTACCGTAGCATGGTCAAATTCGTGTTCGCGCATCTGCTCAGTGCCGCGTCCGCTCAACTCGCTACACTAAACCCGTTTAGCAAGCGCTTTGCTGGACAAAAATACGTCTGCTGAAAATAATATAGTCGCCCCAGTGTGTTTTGGTTCAAATCGCAATGACTGGATACGCTGCGCAAGTAAGCGCGCACACCGCAAATGTACGGCATCACGTGTAATGCAAACGTAAGTCGTAATTAACGTTCCTCTGTGCATACACGGAAGAAAGGGCGTACAGCCGTTACGGTGCGAATATGCATTTGAAGTGCTCATTCAAACGTGCGCGAATTTAATAAAGCGATAACAGAAATTGCGCATCAAACGTACGTCAACGGCGCGGTCACTATATTAGCTGACCTTAAATTGTTTTACCTAGCCGCAATTTTTTTTTTTCTCGCAACAGCCTCAATTTGCGCCGCACCGACCAAGCCCATATTACGCAGCAAATCACTCCGATGTCATAACAACGGGATTATAATACCACCCGGGTAGCTAACACACAAAACATGACTTCACGCCAAAAAGAGCGTACACGCACTCGGAACGCACACGATACATGGTCAGACGCAAGCTGCCGTCGGCCAAAACAAGCATGAATTCAAGTGAACAATTCTCGCGTCACGAAACCCTTACGACAACTGACTGAACATGCTACGCCGCTGATATTGATGCTGGAAGTTAAGCGCGCACATGACAAATACACGGCCTCTTATCCAAACCAAAGCTTACGACGGGACGAACTCGGCGCTGCGCGCAATGCCTAGTCAGAACAAAGCGTGGACGACGGTCGCGAAGGGAATACGCATTTCTTCGTAAGTGACCGCTCAAGCTCGCGCAGAATTTAACAGAGCAAGAACAAGCATTCAGAAACTTACCTCGCAAAAGAGTGATGGTAGCGTCGGCCTGAAGTATGCCCGTTCAAATCTATGCAACCAAACTTTTCTCCTTTCTGCGTCGCGTTTCCCGGACGGAATAACGAAGTCTTGTGCCCTGCCTGACGATATTCGCGCTGCCTAAGGCACAACACATCGACACCGAGAAGCAACCTAAAACGACACCGGTGCGACATTTTTTCGAAGCGAGCAGCTAATTCCGGTACTGAAGCACGGTGGCGACGGTGGCTCGGAAGCCAGCAATGGCGTCGCAGCGGCGGCGTTGCGCAATGTCCCAGCCGGCGAGGCATCGGCGAGGCGACCCGGCGGCGGAGCAAAAAAAACAAAACCACGTGACTTTTCCCTGGGCCAATGGCGCGCGGCGTTCGCCGGCGAAAAAGAAAATGGCAAAAAACGAAGTAAGAGAGGAGCGCGGGCGAGGGCGAAAGGCGGCGAGATCTAAAGATGGCGCTACCTTAGTAATTTTAGGGACCTTAAAACAGCTCCGCTTGCAGGGTCCTCTGCCGTTTGGTGTCGGAGGCAGCCTGAAGTAGCGTTGGCACATTCGTTCGTTTGGAGAGATGGCGATGTTCTCTGTTGTCGTCTAGAAAACGCAAGACGATGTCGTCCTTTTGCCAGAGCAGGGTAGCCTTCGTAATCGTAGTGCGCTCACGAACTGCTGTTTCTTCGCAGAGCATAGGACGTAGCGTTCCGTTGAAGACAGCAGTGTGTCGACCACCACTGACATGGAGTCCGTCGGTGCCTCACGTCTGCGTGACCCACTCTCGTAGTCGTGGTGCGGTTCGTCCACGTTGTTCGTCTCTTGGTCCGTTCGTCCTCTCATGGCCTGAAATCCTGATCCTGTCGACTGCAACATCTTAGCTAGGTCGTGGCTCGAATGAAAGGCTAAACAGAAAAAAATAAAATGTTTAACTAATTATGCGAGACTAAACAAAATATGCGAGGCTAAACAAGGCGTCGCACGGGTTTAACTGGATATTATGATGTCCGATTCACAACTCACAAACGTGCTTAGGTGTACTCGGATATTTTATTTCCATTGATGGGGCAAATTCCACCGCCACGCCTGTACGGTGGGGCTATATGCTAACTTGTAAATGGCACTACACGAGACCATATTACTAGCGAACCTGAGCAAAATGTTTCAAAACGGGAACCTAATAAAACCATATGGGCGCACGTACATCTGCCAAATTGTCGCTTGAATGCGCACAGCGGAATGGTGCGGACAATTTAGGAGAGACAAACGTTACAAACCACGCAGTCGGTTTGACGCGAGTTACGTAAATTAACTGCAACTGTTGAAATGAGCGGTTCGGCTCATGAAACGACTGCACAGCGTGACCTGCGTCTACGGAAACTTCTGAAGACCGAAAAAGAGGGACTTCAGTACGCCTAGTACGCGCATTGTTAGCAGCCTCCACCGCCTCTCCCGTAAAACAACTGGAAGGGAGCAAGCGCAATGAAGCCGCCACGCGTTCACAGGCCGCGTCAACAAAAATAACTGCGGCAGTCAACAAGTGCCATAGGAATAGAGCAACCGCGGCCGCGTTTCCCGCCGGGCCCTCACCCCGTCGTTTTTCGCTCTTCACCATGACCCCTTTACAGCGCGAAACACTTACAGCGCGAAACAGGGACCGGGAAAGGAGTGAGGTGCAGTTTTCGTAGTCTAATTTTACCATCCTTGACAGTTAAGCTGCACAGCGGCACCGCTAAATGTTTGGGACTCGTACACGCGCGTCCGGACTCGAGCTCGTGATAAAACGTGTTTGCACTACTGTACTCATGAGTGCATATACTCAAGAGTGCAAGCACTCGCAAAACCAGTATTCTTGAGTATTGCACTCATGAGTACTGTGTACTCATGAGTACTGTGTACTCACGAGTACTGTATACTCACGAGTACTGTGTACTCATGAGTACTCATACTCATTAGTACTCAAACTCTTGAGTACTCATACTCATAATACTGTACTCATGAGTACTGTGTACTCACGAGTACTGTGCACTCGTGAGTACTCATACTCATTAGTACTCAAACTCATGAGTACTCATACTCATGAATACTGTACTCGTGCGTACTCATAATCATGAGTAGTGTACTCATGAGTACTGTACTCACGAGTAGTGGACTTACCCCTGTGCTCACTCGTCATCATACTCACCTTTTTTTTCTGGGTGTGTACTCAATCATCATCGCACTCACTCGTGAGTTTGAGTACAAATGAGTACAAATGAGTGTACTCACGAGTGAGTACGCCGACCTATGTTCCCGTCTAGGAAATGCAATTGCTAGACGTGAGCTATTGTGGAAACTCGGGGGACGCTTACTGCACGAGCTAAATACAACAAATAGTCACCTAAGCTGCTTGAAATACTAAAACGAAATAAGAGTGTAAACTGGTAATACATTATATACCTTATATTTTCCATCGCCGCCAGCGGCCCTTTGTGGCTTAGTAAGGCCCTTTGTGGCTTAGTCGTCTGGAGCGCTGGATTGACATGTGTTCGCCAGTCACAAGCTCGAATCGCCGCGGGTACAAGCTTTTTTTTTGATGAGTTAACTTTTTGGTTTTTCGCCGATGTTTTCTATACTGAGTTCACCTTTTTTTGGGCCGTAACGTTCATTGCTCCGCGAACTACTCCACAGAACTCGCGCAGGCTGGCACTGGCGCGCTAGCGAGTTCTCGTTGGCGTGCTGTTGCCATAAGCACCGACTGCTTGCGGGCAGTGGGCACAGCCCAGAATCAACAGACCCTTGGCCTGGTGCGAACACGCTTTTTACGATACAGGCATGAGCGAGGCAAGCTCCAAATATGGGGGAAAAGCGCACGCATTTGAGCGTCTGCGGGGACGCGGAGGGCGTTCATGCACTGCGTATGCCTCAGATAGTGATTGCTACGATTCCAAGTCGTCCTGGGAGGCTTATCTTATGCATTTTACAGCCGATAACATGGCAGAAGCGCGGTACTACGATAACTGGGATATTGAGAATGCCCATCCAACGACGCCATCGAATGTCAAACATGTTGTTTTACAGACCGAAACCGAAACCGAAACTTGTTTGATTGCTAACCTTGGGCATCGTCCAATCACGGCGCCCCCTCCTCCCAACGTCACAGCTTAGTTTGTGCGGCCGCCGCAAACCGCGCATGGTAGATTTTCTTCTTTCGCGCTTTGTAAAATAATTACCGATTAGTCAACCGGATAAACGATGAAAAGTGTGCTAATTTGAGCCAGTCTACACAGTGCAAGCAAAAACGGGAGCTTGACAAATTCACTTCAGTGGCTCTTTAATACCTTACGAATACACATAGCAGCTGAAAATTCGTAGACTTGAAGAGAAGAAGACACGTAGTTAAGGAACAATTATCCCGAACACTCCCGCAGGTACCTCAGGTGCCTCAGAAATGCCAACAAAAATTAGCTCTCGTCAGCATGCCGGAAGTGCGTCGATGCCGAAATACGTAACAGAGGGTGGTCTTGATACATGGTCATTTTCATGGACGTAAAATCGTGGTCCTAGCGCGAAAAAACTGAGCATTGTTTACGCTTTACTGCCTGAGGAAACAGCTGGCTGCAGTTAAACTTTCGACATTCGTCCCCTCGTGGTGAAAATTTTGAACTTCGCCGTATAAAAATCTTACCATGTGTAGGTACGTCCGAATAAACACATAGTGGAGAATTTGAAATGTATTCAGTTTAAGGTGTGTCTACAAAAACAGTTGCTGTAAAGTCAACGCAAAATCCGCATTTAACCCAAAGTACATCACGATAAAACAGTCACGGAAGTGACGTTGTGAAATCTCACAAACTTCAGATTACCACCCCACTATGTGTTCCCCCGCGTCCCCATCGCATCCGTCAGAAGAGGTACCTGGGATAAATTCGAGCTACCAAAAGTAATGGCGGCGCCTGCAAGCACATGCGCAGAGAGGGGTCGTGGGGAAGGTTTATTCCCGCGGTTCATTTGAAGGGGCACTGCACAAAAATTTTGCATCTGGTTTTCTTTTGTTGCAATAAGTAGCTAATGACCTCCTTATCACGTGTGGAAACCTCCTTTGCTTCAGCGTGCGACGGTTGTTTAATTAGAGACGTTTTCAATGCGGACAGTAGCAGCTTCGGTTTTAGCGGGTGCCGTGAAACGTGAATTTTGTATAAACAAAGCTGTACACGTGACCGTCAGGCGGATATCACAGAGCAGAGCTGCCGTAGCACTGTCGAATCCGCGACGCTGGCAGTTTCTGCGAATGCCTCTACGTGCTGATCTCGTGAGACGCTTAATTAAAAAGTGACCGTGGACGCGACGCAATCGCTGCGAGTGCAAATTACTGCCGCGGCTAGAAAACCACGCGCAACTCTCGACACGCTGGGGAGACGCGCGCTGGGAGCAGCCGGCCGTTCTGCCTACAGGTCCGCCTATAGATGTGTTCGGCATATCACTGCCCGGGTATTCGATTGCCGATCCCGTAAGCGGTGCAGATGAAGATTTTTAATACAGTCCACCATCTCATCATTAACTCCTTTCCGGTATGTGCTGCCATTATTGGGACTTGAGTCCCATTTCGTGCAGCGGTAATAAGATACCGCTTGAGCTACCTGCTGCACCTCTTCCCGGCCATGGCCACCGCCTGCGCATCGAGCGTGCGGTTCGCTCAGTGCGCTTTTCTTTTCCCCGGCGCGTTTTCGCGTCCAGTGTATTAAAAAGCAATAAAAATAGAGTGTCTGGAAGCGCTGTAGAAATTAGGCCACGGCCAGCTGCCCGATGAGCCAACGAAATCACGGTGCCGCCGCCGCCTCCGCCGCCAAGGATCGTTCGTTGCTCGAGAGCAGAATCTCCGACCTCCGCTTGGAACCGCGAGGCGGCGAAAAATACCGGCAGTGCGGAAGCAGCCAACACAAAGTCGTGACGTGATGGATGTTGTTTTTTACAAAACATCCAGGGAATGTCGATTGCGCGAGGCCGTCCGCTGGTGGCTCGGTTGCGTTTCTCACACTTTAAAATTGATTCTAAATATATTCTTAGCTGTATTTGCCGCTGATATTTTGCAGATGATGTATGTGTGGTCACACAAATCTATCTCCGAAGTTATCTCGCCTTCAAAATTTTGTGTTAGTACCACTTTAAAGCGAAAGCCTTCTCAGAGGGATCCATGACGTCCTGGGAAGAAACTAATGCACTTACCCATAGACCGGTCGGTCCACCCAAAAGCTCGGATAATATTTCTGGACACGCTGCCCGCGTGTTAAACATGGCTTTTGTTGGGTCGAAATGGTTACTTGGAAATCGTGAAGAAGAAACTGTTCTAGATGAGGCAATACAGGCATCGATAATAAAAGAGGAGTAGCCTAGGATACCTTTATCTCATAAACCGCGTATCGGTATACACTGAGATAGTTCATATGCTCCATTTACTTGCCGAGCCAAGCGGGAACAGGAACTCCACAGCATTCTTCGCGTCACGCCTTTCCGAAATCGTCTGGTTCCCGCGGGTGCGTTCATCTCGCCCTGCGCGGCTGGAGGAGTCAAAGAAGGCGAGCACTTGCCGGAAGCACAGACGGCGGCGATGTTGGCGACGTCACGTGGCAAAAGTAAGCGCCCTAGTGAGTTCCGGGCGACTCCGCCGATTTCGGCGGAGCAACTTTTCTTGCTCTACGGAGCGATCTCGGCTGCGACGGCGTTCCCGATCTGCATTGGAACAGGATTTGGTTGCTCCCTATCTGCCACTGGAACGCGTCTGCTACAGACAGAGCAGAAAAGTTGCTCTGAAAGTGCTCCGGATCTGTCATTGGAATTCAACATTAGGTTGTACCGAGTCTAGTTAATGTCAGCCTGAGGCAAGTTGTTTACGACACAACAGAAACAGACACAGAAAATACGCAAGAGGGACATCAATTTAATAATCAATTAATATGCACTTACATGAGGACTGTAAGTTACAACACTAGCAATTTTCTCATATACATGGATATCAGAATTGAAAAATCCCGACTCCCAGCACTCCAAGCCCACTTACTCACTCTTAAAAACCTCTTTTCGGAAGGTGTTTAGCAGCCGAAGAGATTTTGATGGAGAAGCGCGTTTTTGAGCCAATCGCAATTGTGGATTTTAAGGCATAAGGAAATGAAGCTGAGCAGCGATGTTCAATATGGGAGTGATCTCCCAGCGAAGGGATGTTCGATTCTCGAACGTTGCGTTGTACCTACAGTTGGATTTGAGTACGCTTATAGAAACGCAAATGCTAGTGCTTATGTTTGAATAAATCTGTTTGGAGAGCACGCGAAACGTAGTCACTGTGAAAATTGTGGAAACAATAGCGAACTACCACATCTCTAGATTTTTGTATTTAAAGCTGCTCCACTTGTCACTGAGCGCCTCATTCCACTGCTGGTAGTGGTTGTTTCCCAGTAGTTGGTTGAACTGGAGAACTAGGTTGAACGCCATAGAATTCTTAACTGTCAATGTTGCCCTTTAACGTGAATGGCAATACCAAACTGCACCCGAAAGCGAAACTTTGGGCTTCATATTGTCCGTATAGGAGACGATATTGAAAATAGGCATTGAAAATAGGCATTTACAAGCATTTTCGAGCGTTTGGGCCCACACGCCAAAATACAAATTTATAGGCACTACAAAACAACCATAAAAGGTCTTAATTTCTAATTCGTGTTCATATATCAATATGACGCGATGGCAGCGCAAGGAACAGAAAAGGCATTTGCCTAAAATCCGCTCTTATTAATGATTTTACTTCGTTGACTTCTACACACTTAAACATTGCAGTTTTGGAGTTGCTTTATAATTTAGCTCTGGTAAGTTTTAATTGGAGGACACGAGCTATCAGGAGTGTGACGCGGACACACACTGCTTGGCAGGAGGTGTCTGGGTCGGGCGGCACGCGGGGAACCTTTTTGCCACGTCATCACCGCTAAAGCATTGCATCACTCAGTTTTCGACTCTTACGAGCGAACAATAATCCGATTAGACGCAAAGCGAAGCCAGACACGTGGGCGTACAATTCCTGTTCGCTGCGACGCGGCATGTGGCTCCAAAAGTGGGTATGTGTTGGCCTGACATCCCCGTCGGTTGCGGACTCGGGTAAGCGTTGGTCTGCCATTCCTATTGGCTGCTATGCGAGATGTGGCTGAAGGAAAAATTGCGACTACGTATGTATGTATTTATTATTGTTGACCAACGGCTGGATAGTTATCTAAGAGAAGATGTCAAAAGGTCGAAATAAAACCAACCGAACTGCTGGCCCAGCAGGGGGAAGGTTGGAAGCGAGTATGGGATGGCGCGACAATAGTGCTAACGTCATTTATGCCTTGAGCATTGCCTTTGATTTGAGCATTCTAACATCGTCAACCTGTACCTGCGCCTTCACGTACGATGAGTCTGACGTCGCTTGGCACGTCATTAAGCTCAACGATGAGGTTACCTATCGTTTAGCTTGAGCATAGACCTACCGAAGTGGATTGGCCAACGCTCTTATTCATAGTAACGGGTAGAAGAACGGAAAGACCGAAAGGAAGGAAAAAAAAACCGGGAATGATGAAAAGGTCGCAATATGGTCTGTTAGCGGTTTTGCGCATTGAGAGACGGAGCAAAAGTAAACTCAGTAGCACAAAATTTAGCGACAGTACTCGGTGCTATATCTTAAAGAGACAGCATGCGCACGCATTAACACCCCATAAAAAAACAGCTTGGGGCTCCGATTGTTTTATTTTTTTATATTGTGCCAATGCGCTGTGCGTTTTGTTACTTCTATGATTTTAAGCGGCTCCCAAGGGAAAAAAAAGCTGAAGACGCTCCTTTCTCGCAGTGCTCGTAGCTACAAAGATGGTGGCGATGGTTCGGCACTTCCATGTCACAGCTCTGTACTTCACATGTCCGTTGTCACGGATTTTAGTGCATCCCTCGGAGGAGAATGAATCTTCCGCCCACAGTCAGTGATGAAGTGGTTGGGTTTCAACGCCAGTTTTCTTTTGCAGAAGGGCAAAAGAGCTGAAGGCTTTAATTAATCCATAGAACACTCGTTTTACGATGGCAAACTAGAATAAAGTACACTGATAATCACTGCACTTTTTTCAGTGTATTCACAGAGAAACTCGCTCCAAGTGATCTCGGGAACTTTGTGGCCACGGCGCCACGTCGCACGTTTCTGTTGTGCGGAAATGCAGCTCCGGCATGCCTAAGCCCCACCGTTTAACTCTAATCCTGGTAACCCATAATGTAACTTCTAAACGGAAATAACCTATGTAATAAAGGTTACCAGGGAGCTAATTTTATATTTTCTTTATCCCAGTCCATTTCAAGGGTTACAGGCGTGACGTTAAAAGCGGTGAAAAAGTTACGTCCCCGATGTATAGGTTACTTCAGCAAAATCTGACATGTAACCTTTACGTTGTAACCTATAAAACACCCTGTAACGAATAAGAGATGTTTATCACACCCTCTCGCCTGGTGACCTGTGATTTCTCCGTTGCATGACGGGATATAGAGAAATGGCGGCACCCGCAGGCCTGGTGGCTGCGTTTTCGTGCCACTCGATCCTTTTTAGCGCTGTGATACCTCTAAACCTAGGAATGCTGTTACCAGACTTGTCTGTCGGCGTGAGTCGCGGAGGCTGTTGCGAGCCCGTTTGTTACTGGCAGCGCTACACGGTCCGTTTTTCTACGACCAGCATCAAGTTCGCATGTTGGATTAATTCCCCGGCGCCAGTGAAAGCGAACTCGGTGAGTATATTCTCCTAACGGTTTCCGTGTTTTCATTGGATGTATCTTTTCGCGGGGGGCTTTTCAATTTGAAATTGCAGCATTCGAGAGGGATTTTCGTTACCAGGCTGGTTCCTTCGCTGGATGTTTTCTGTTCTCCACGACGGCAATTGAATGAAATCACGAGTTTGCATTCGTTGCGTGAGATTACAGCGGACGATCGGGCAAGCCCGCACATTGTAACAAATAACGGGGCTCGTGACCTGCTTTCTGCGCTGTTTGCGCGCCTTTGTCATGTGTTAAGCGTTTTGTTTGCGCTGTGTTTGTGAAGTGCGCCCGCGCACTTCACGAGTTACTGTTCCAAGTAATGGTCAGGTAGCTGTGTTCGAATAATTCAATTTTCCCCCCCATTAAACTCTTATATTACCGCGTTATCGCGCTATTCTGTGGGTATTATCATTTTGTTACAGCCGTCGTAGAACGTTCATTTTTCTCGCTCCATATCTTCGGAATGGCGTGTAGTTTATTGTTGTTTCGCATGATCCTAGTGTAATGCAGTAAAGCGACTTTACAAAATGATGGTGCGTATCACCCGGCATGCAGCCTGTTTGATTATTGTTTTTTTGATAATACAGAAATTGTGACGAATTTGGTTACAGGATGGGCTGGCCAAGTTGCAGGTGCAGTTGTGAAAATGGGTGCTGCACCCTCATCTGTTCCTGGCTGTTCGAAAAGTGTGCTTGCATCTGGCTACCTATGCTTTGAATTATCAGCACTGCTCTTTTCCTAACAGGCAGAGTTCCTTGAGCTGACAACCAGGACTACCCTGCGTATGACGCGAGCTGAAACGAAGTCTGATTTCATTGGAAACAACGGTATGAAAATGCAATAACTAAAACACATTCATTCAAATATTCTTTGTAAAGATGACAACCAGGCCTGCACAGACAAACGTATGATTCACTTGATAAATGCGAGGCCTTTTAAGTGTTATGGTGTTTTCTTTCACATCTTATTTTGCTTCAAGCTTAGCGACTCTTTCTATCAGTTCGTTGCTGCATGTAGGTTATGAATTTACATAACGATGTCCGCTGCATGGAGCTTTGTAGTCTTTGAGCAACTCTAGGTAATTTTGCAAAGCAAACAAGAAAAAGAGCTCTTGCGAAACGAGCTCTTACAATGAAACATAGCTCTTTAATAACGCTCCAGTTGATAGTGAGTGCTTGTGTTTTGTTTTTTTCTTCGTCTTGTCAAGTTTGCGGTGTTCTTTCCTTATGAATGTATACCAACTGCCCAGCTGTCAACCCTAATGCATTTTAACCCAAATAACTCTTCGGGTCATTACAGGTACATAAAGACGGTTTTGGACCTCCTGGAAATGCCATTTGAAAATCGGTGCAAGTTCTATATAGACGGATCCATTCCCACAACACATCTGGACGAAGAAAAAATGTAAGTTGGCGATTCATTTTTACTAATAGTCAAGGAAGAAACCACTGAGCAGAACACTTTACTCAAATGAAAAAACTCAGTGGCTAAGGCGTTGCGCTGCTGAGCACAAGGTCGCGGGTTCGATTCCCGGCCGCGGCGGCCGCTTTTCTGATGGAGGCGAAAAGCAAAAACGCCCGTGTGTTCGAGATTTTGGCGCACGTTAAAGATCCCCAGGTGGTCAAAATTAATCCGGAGCCCTCCACTACGGCGCGCCTCATCGCCTGCGTTGCGTCGGCGCGTTAAACCCTACTATCAATCAATCAATCAATCAAATGAAAAACATCTCGGCTTCCACTTGGGATCCTTGTTCAAAATGAAACAGCCAGTACAAAGGGGGAAGGGGGGGGGGAGGGGGATGTTTAAGTACAGCCGAAAATGTGACGAAAACGGCATCAGCATCGTGAAAGCACGTTTCCTGGGTTTAGTGTGATGTTCGCTCTGTTGCGTGTACTAGTGACTCCACATGAACGCGCGGAAATGTTTTTGTTTTCTCTTTTGCAAATGTATGTTGGGCACCCCAGTTTATCTCGTAGCCCAAAGTTTCTGCCTGTTCTGGGATGAGCATGCAGAAACATTGCGCGAGATAAACTGGAACACGGCACGATTAAAATTCTGGAGGGTTGGCCGGTATGACTACAGTGGCTTCGCTTGTTCTGAACAATGCGGCCAAATTACTCTGTGTAATGATTACTGAAGCGATGTGAAATTATTTGAAAAAGCGTAAATCAATATGTCTGGTGTGGCCTTTCATTTAATTCTCTGGTCTGCGTCTTCATTTCCGTGCGATATATTTTTTGTACTTCACATATCTGCGGATTGGTGTGAGGGGCTTATGGTTGCACTGGATTTTGTTCTTTTTCTAAAATCTTTTGTAGATGTCTCTTCAAGGTGGGGAAATCGAAGTTATGGCCCCTCACATATACACGTCCATCTACTGCAACAGGAAACAAGTTATTCAGATGACCTCGGGAAATCTTCAGCGTGCCCTGATTGTGTGCCTGCTTGGGTACTATGTAAATTGCGAAGCTTATCTCTGGATTTTTCCAAATGCCTTTTTTCATGCAGGACATTTAAATCCCATTGAACGTTTTTCCAAAAGACAGATTGCAATCGGCGTAAAAATTTGTTAGTGCTGCATAAAAAGAGATAACTTGGAGTGGGAATCACAACTCAGGTGGAATTGCAAAGAGGAACCTAAGAGGGATTCGTAAAGATGTATTCGTAAAGACGAATGAATTACGAGTGTAATATTACAGACTCTGAATGACACGGTGAATGTTGCGAATATAGCCATAAACACTGCTTTGTATAAAACAGTAATTTTGTAATAAATGTTCTTTCTACTTTCTCACATTCTGCGTTTTTTCTGTGCAGAACCATGACAATAACGCTGTAGTGGGAAAGTGCACTCTGAGAACCATGTCATCAATTTAGCACGAATTTTATTTCGTCTAAAATTGTTCAATGGCAAATCCAAACAATTCGAAATACTTTGCATACATCCGTGAAATATTGTGGTAAAGAATCTATATATTTAGCCATCTTTGTGATGCTTTTCACGCAACATTTATTAAATAGGTTTAATAAGGATATATGAATAAACCGAATTTTACCTGGAAATCTAAAGCAATATAGGAAAAGTCAACCTCATTAGGGACGATAATAACATTGGGGTGGTTCGCAGCTTTGCTTTTTAGTAAATAACCCAGAGATGTTTCATAATAATAAATGTGAATGCTCAAAAGTACTGATGCCAAACTTCTGGAAATGTGCTTCTGTTAAATGTGCAAACATGTGTGCATATACTGCAATTCTTTTTTGATAATCATGACCTAAGTTGTCACACATTTTTTGGCTTAGGGTTCTGTTATCACAACTTTGGCGTCCTTTTGAAGTATGCTATCAAGTGAATGTTTCCACTAAAGCTTGGTTTCACTAAAGCTTAATGTTGTTTAAATAAAGCTCAAATTCATGCCCACAATTTACTAAAAGAACTATCATGCATTTTTGATGCTAGTTTCTTAAACGGCACAAACCTGACGCAGACATCAAAATTGGTTATGCCTGTTCTTATGACTTAAGCGTTGCCAATACTCGCGAATATTTTTAAGTGACAAACTGGGTAACGATTATCGAACACGTAATGCAATGCATGTATATTAAGAGAACATTTTCAAGCTTTCTGACGCCGACATTTACTTTTTTTAGCCACAGCCGTGTGGCCGGCAGTTTATTCAAATGACGACCCAGAGACACCCGAGGCTTTCCCAGTTTAGATGGTGCAATGGAGAGCACGGTCGCACACATCGTCTACCAGTAACACAATGTTTGTTTGCCACGCGGGAAAGGCGCCTTCGGTGTCTCGCCGCAGCGACGCCGGCGAAAGCAGGCGTGGCACGCAACATGACAACTTCCAGGTGTGTGGCCGTGGACGGCGGTAGATGCCACTTATATAAAGGCATACATGCTGAAAGCTGCAAAGCAACCTATAACTAAGTAAGCCTTACGTGTATACGTATATAAAATGCACTAAAATATAGGTTACTTTTGTACCGTATAAATTATAGGTTAAAATATTGAAAATGTGTACCTCTATTAAGGGTTACCCAGCTTAGAGTGTAGAAAGCGGCCGTTGCTGACGCCAGCACTTCTCGGTTGAAAGGTGGTTGTCGCGTGGCTGCCTTGCGATTTCCTTTAGGGGCTCGGGTTGTGGGCGTCTCATGTAGTTACGGTAGTAAAACCCCGGGACACTCGTTTTAGCAACACCTCGCGCTAGACCGTAACGCGTACTAGAAGAACACACCCGGACACTCGTTTTCCAACACCTAGCGCTAGAACGTTTCGCGCTTCTAAAACACGAGACTTTTACATCAAGGCTGCATACTTCTAAACGGTTTCATCCTCGTTGGCAACAATGCCAAGGCGTCAAGGCTTAAGACGCCAAGCGCCCAGCACGGAAACCGCATTACACACTTCATAACTTCGAAACCGGATCAGACATAGAAACCGGATCATCTTAACGCATCATACACTTATAAACTGCATGCTTCGCCCCTCCCCAGGATTCACGTTAATGGGTGATGGCCCGGTTTTTTATGTCTTCATTTCCCACGAACATTCATATACAGCAGTCCCTCGTTATGACGAAATCGGTTTTGACGATTTTTTGGTTTTTACCTCAGTGGCGCCTACTGTAACTTTGCACTAGCCACGGGCTGCCTCTCCCCAACTTTCGTTTCTTTGCTTTGACTGCTGTCGCCTGGGCGACTCGAAAATGCGCTTCGTTTAGTTGTGTAGCGCAATCACTATGGCGTGGTGCTTGTATTCACTGCATCAGTATCAACTTGCACTGCGAATGCAGTTTGGAAACGCAGTCTTCTCGGATACTTCTCCTCTACCCCCTCCCCCCCTTTCACCCTTCGTACGTCTAGGCACTTTAGCGCCTTCGCCCAGTACACTTGTGTGAAATGTCTGGGGCTGGCACAGCGTACAGTTCCACATGATGTACTGCACCGTCTCACAGAATTAGAGAATTGTATCAGCAAGACAGCTAGAGCCATAATGGGCTTGTAAAGTCCGCCATGGTGGTGTCGCTTCGACGCGAAGATTGCCGCTGAAAGAAGAAACCCGAGTTCGCCCTGTTTGAGGAAGCTTGCGGAATGTCAGCCAGCGGTGAGTGGCGCGAACGAACTGCGCCCCAATATGTGTGACGCCCTTCGTCGCATCAGCCGTCGGGGCTGCAACCAACAAGATATGGCATGATGTCTGTGATACATTGCTTTCTAAACATCACGTGAACCTTTGCTGACACTTGTTTTCTCGTTCTGGCTGCGATATTTGTTAACCAAAGCAGTCGGCTGACGCCTGTGGCGAGCGGATGTGTAGAAAAGGCTTGCTTGGCAGAGAAGACGCCCCAGTGCCAACGGCCCGCCGATAAACATAGCGGATGACTCGCCCGTAAACGCAAACTCGAAAGTTAGGTCATCACTACTATACAGGAAGGGTAGCTTCATGGCCAAATTTTGATCAGGTCGTAATGCATAGGTTGCTCCTTTGGGTGCGTAAACTCATTGACTGTATTTATTTATTTTGCCTGGGTTGCGTCACTACATGGCCATCTCACCTTATATGTATGACGCATGGTGAGAATCAGAACAGGTTACGTGAAGATTTCGATGTGTAACAAAAATAAGAGCGCCGCACTTGACATCCGAAAGCCCGAGTATTCAGGCAAGCGCTGCAGTCGACCCTGAAAATGTCCACTGAGTGCTTGTGGCATGCATTCGTACAGAATGGCTTCGTCATCAAGGACGCATGCAGAAAAATGTACGAACTTGTCGTCGATGGGAATCAGCTTGAATGTAAACGAACACAAAGGAAGAGGGTAACGAGAACGGTCCGTGTAACGAGAGTTTTCGCAAATAATGCCCTGTACTTTATCGACTGTCAACTTAATGCTAGGAGAATCAACACGTAAAATGTGGCCGAAATTGAACAGGGGGCGACCTTTGTACGGTGAATGCCAAACAGTTGAAGGCTGTTTCGTTACGCCACCGAACTGGTCGTTGTGTTGGTACGGTGCTATTTCTGTTTGCTACATGCACTTGAAATCACCAAATTAAGCAGTCCTGCAAAGACTGTATAATAAGGAGTGTGTATATTGGCTTTTTGGGGATTAGAAGGGAGATTCTGCGCGACATATCACCATGCTGCTACCACCCGACGACTTTTGCAACGTGTATGCATATTTCCGCAGCTCTCAACGCGTCTAGTAACATCAATCTTATATTGCGTTCGTGGGTAACTTGGGCTGTGTATGGCGAGAAATTAGAGGAATGAAATTAAGCTGCCCGGTCATTCCAGGGGTGGGAATGGAAAACATTCTGGCATTTTGCGGAATTGAAAGGAATTTAATTGGGGGAAGTTATAATTCGTCGGAATAGAGTTGTAATGAAATGGGACTGCCCATTCTGCAACGGTGGCCAAGACCCATTGGTTGTTCCTGGCCACTCGACATGAAGATTGATTAATCGATTGAATGAACCCCATAAAAATAATATTTTGCGAACATTTACTGTGTCAAAAATGTTGCGACGATATTATTTTTGTCTTGCTACCCTTCATTGTGCCAAAAAGTGCGCCAGTTTCAAGACCGTCCGCTTGTTCTGGCGCAGTATAACTACTTATGCGGGGATTGATTGAGTGATGGATGGATTGATTATTATTATTTGCTTGTTCATTCAATTCCACTGGCGAACTTATACTGGCAAACACTATGCTGACGGAGTTAGTTTTCTGTATATATGTAAGCTCGTTGTTTCTATGTTTCGTTTGTGTATTTATGCAGGCTTTTTGCCTTCATCGTGGCGTGACTGTTAGCTATAACATTTTAGAGTTTATATGTATAATTTCAGTGTAGAGTGCATTAAGTCATTGTGTGTTGTCTTTCAATTTGTAGCCTTCTGAGTATTCCTTCAGCTAGTTCCCTCACGTTAGTAAACTATATAATGTTATTCCTTTCACCTCTTTGCACATTTGTAAGTTAATTTTTGTGTTTCTGATTTCACGGCTGATTTCTGACTTGCGACTCTTTGTGTCGGAAAGTGCGCCAGTACTAAGACTATGGGGGTTGTTGCTGGGTACTAAAATAGAGACTTAATAATAATATTACTTTCATTTTAAGGAATTGACGGATTGAATAATTAATGAATATTTATTATATTTTAACATTTTGATTGCCCAAGCTCATCGATGTCAAGGAGCGTCGCGTAAACATTAGACTGGTCTATTGCAAATGTCTTGTTATAGTGTTAGCCTGCCAAATTATGTGGCTACTTTAGGAGTGATTAGTGCAACTGGTCATTTTTGTAAACTTGAATATTCAAAAAGCAGCAAAACCTTGTTTGAGCTTCGGGACGAGTGTGTGCTAAATGCGGGTACACTAGCTGCTTTGTTGGCCAGGCAAGACCTTCCTGCGCTTGCAGGAGATGGTAAACCATGCCCTGAAATAACTATTTCCGGAACCGACCTCACCGCACTTGTAAAGTTTTTTTAGAGGCCTACTCAGATCTGATGCTTTCGCATTTTTTTTTTGAATTTCGTGTTTCTAGACAAGTGCGTTTTTATTCGACAGCTGAATATTTTTTCCCAGATGTTGGCCCTAGATTTCACAAGTGAACCTTTTAACGACCACAACTTATTTTAAGTAACCGATTTTTGTCAATTTCAAGCATTCTCCATAACGTTATATTTGAGGCAAGTTGGTAAGGAAACAGCAATCGTACCATCGGTGTGACTCTCCCGGCACCCCCTCCTAGCGAGGGAGTGAGAGCCACCGTGACCTTTTAGCAGGCAAATAAAGATGTTGTTCCCCTCCCCCTCGAAATGCACTTGCAAGCGCAATTTACGAGAGATACAAACAACACCAGTAATTTTGAGATTTTGAATGCTTGTTTTTTGTAAAACACAATATGCACACGCTCATTCGAAATGGATAATTAGGCAAAGCAGGTATCGCGTGTTACATAAACGTCAGAAAGAGGGAACCCAACTTCCAAATTTTCCCGCTGCAGTAATGGAACGCAGGAAATGCGGAAATCATATTTGTACGGCACAGCTTAGGCACAGACAAATATTTTCCATGGAAAATTAGGTACTACAAACTATATGTAAAAAGAGAGTAACAATAATGGGACATGTTTTGCGGTTTTGGAAAAAAGTACGACTACTATTTATGATGAGGAATAAGACCAATATACTATTACAGTATATTAAACAGCGTTTTTTAGCATTTTATGCTTGTGTTATATCTTGAAACATATGCGCAAAATTTTAGCATGCATAAGCTGCGTTCTCCCAAGGTAACGAATGCGCCACATTTTTCCCGTGAAAGAGTAACAGAATGTCAAGAGAAACTCATGAATGGCACTGTATAACGTTTCTACACACGCTAAAAATATAAAAAAAATTCCCCGCATTTCCCCGAGGGGAAGAATGTGAAAGTGCGAATGCACGAGTTGAATTTGCGCGGTTCGGTAATGTTCACGAAAGAGAGATCTCACACACTTACACAACTACAAAGAAAGAAAGATGCATTTATTCACAGACACCTATTTGTGTTGTCGTTGTACTTGATTGATAGAGCGGATCTCAGCTTTGAAATTTCGTGTCAGTACTCCTTTAAGCAGGTGCATTAGCCCTTCTCACGCCCGATTCTTGGCCAATCCCCCACGTGGGTATGTGCCATGTCAGCGGCCAGGCTGCGCGCGCCCATCTCCACGTGCGCGAACATCGCCGGTGGACGCAGGTTCAGGGTCGCTTAAGAAGTGCATTGCACCTAATATTTGCCCGCTTATGCGTTACCTGAAAGCGTGCTCTTTTGTCGCAGTGCTGTTTTGACGCTCAGCTCTTTCGTCGCGTGCACTTGTGTCGTGTGGCCATACAGTTTCTTACTATATGCACTAGAGAGGAATCTAGCGCTTGCGTCTATGCGGACCATATCAATGCCGTCTGAGTCGACACGGGCCCCCATTATACCCTGCGCTCCGCTTAGTTTCATACACGGCTTAGATTGAAACGTTTTAATGGCCGGAAAGTCAAATACAACGCCACAAAAACGCAAAGAAGAGTGTGCAATTGTGTAAGTGTAAAATAAAACACGCTGCTGTAAAACTACGGATATTGAAAGTAACGCGTATTCCTTTGACTGAAAGCATCGTTTATGGGTGCTATTCTGACCAAGCTGGTGGTTCCAAATCATGTAAAACTTTGGCAGAAACCTATTATAGACTCTTATGTTGCAAATATTTTAAAAATTCAGATGTTTCAAAAGCTCAGAAAGGTTTATGCGTGTTCCTATTAAAATGAGTACCTCGCCTTTGCGACGCTTTCGATCGTGTTTTCGTAACCGTTTCGTAACCAGTGGCAAATTGCCCGTTCAGCCAAGATGTACGGGCGCGTTTGAAATATGTGCTGCTATACTACAAAAAAGAACCGGGAGGCGCACTCTTCTTACCACAAACTAACGCGTCTACGTTGGGGTTTTGTACGTGCGTAAATATGCACTGATACTCACTCGCTGGCACTAGTCCTCCCACTTGTTTATAATGAAGGGCAGTTGTCTTAGCGTCAACTAACGGAGCAAATTTCGAGTTTCTAAGCGAAGCGAGAGAAGCGAAGCGAGTTTTGGCCATTTCAGCCGGAGCGGTTACCTCGTAGACATAGCACTTCACGGTGAAGAAAGCAAACCCAAGAAGACGCTTAAGAATCAGATAGACATGCCAAGCCATCAGCTGTGTTCTTCTGATGAGGCCATAAGACCACCATGCCACAATTGATGCCCAGGCGCAGTTTCCTGTCTAGTATAATTACGAAGAAACCCTATGGCTGTGCCCTGTTGTCGCGTAGCGCTTTTCTCGCGTGCTCTTTTGTCGAGTGCCGTTTTGAAGCTGCCCCGTTTTCAAATAGTTACATTATTCCCGGTCATGTTTCCCATGCTTGATGCACAGGGGTCTTGGTCTGCTTGAAGGCGTATAGTTTTGTAACTTCTCTTGGCCAAGTATATTGACTAGCGGTCGCCTCGGGGACCAAGGAGTCCTTGTAACCCGGGCTACGACGGTGCGGTCAACTCATGGGTTCCTGAACTAAGTATGCACTCTACCCTTACAGCTCAATAAATGTTTCATCTCGCCCTCTCGCCTTTATGTCCAAATCGCATTCCTAGATAAGATAGAGAAATTCATTGCAAAGCTCACTTGTCATTGCACAAACAACTTTTAATGTAGCAAGTAAACTACAGTAAAGGCGGTTTTTTTTTTCAAACTAGAAGCCGGTCTAAAGTTAGTTTTAATTAAGCGGTGTTGGAAATAGCTCGGGCTGGTGGACCCCAAAGAAACAGTCTGGACTTGCCATGAATAACGCGTGGTGCGGCAGGTGAATGACGGATTGCAATGACTTCCTCCAGAACATTGGCTGTGCTGGTGAAAGCTGTTATCTGTTGGCGTGCGCAATGAAAGCTGTTATCTGTTATCAATAATGTTATCTGTTATTAACACTGTTTTGAACAGTGAAAGCTGTTATCTGTTATCCAAACTCAGCTAGTCAAGTAGATTCCGAGCCCCATACTCGTTGTTTCGTACTTCTGTCATAAGGAAACACTAACGCTTCTGTCTTGTCCCATTGCGTCTCCAGTAAACTTGGCTTGGTTTTCCAGCGCATTCCATTCGCTATAGGATGACTTCATTCTCCAAGGAGTGGTGTAAGCCCGAGCTGCTAAATGAATTAGGCGCTGTGTTCACCTGCGCGACGGATTTGTCGGGAGTCTTTCCCCCTTTGAAATACAGTGTTGTGCGAAAGCCCTGGCGTCCGACTCTTCTTGTTTTATACTATATTTAACTTAAGCACTGTCGTCAACAAGTACACACACACACACACACACACACACACACACACATACACACACACGCACACACACACACAAACACATATATATATATATATATATATATATATATATATACAAGAGAAGAAAAACTTCGAACAAGGTAAAAGCACGATTGTGGCCCATGTTTCAGCAAAGAGAACTTGCTTTCCTCAGGGATATATATATATTATATCTATATATATATATATATATATATATATATATATATATATATATATATATATATAAGGTTAGTAGAGACAGAGACACACGAGAAAGACGTAGATAATAAAATTTACTGACGTTTCAGGAAGAGGACTTCCTTTCTTCAGGAGAAAGGAAGAAAGGAAGTCTTCTTCCTGAAACGTCAGTAAACTTATTTCTATTTTCTACGTCTTTCTTGTCTGTCTCTGTCTCTACTAACCTTATTGCGCTCTGTGTGAGTTTTTATCTGTCTAGACTATATATATATATATATATATATATATATATATATATATATATATATAAAGAGGAGGAGGCCGTCGTCGATAGAAAGCAGCTATATTCACACTCTGTACAGAGAACCGAGTGCTACGCAGCCATCTCGTCGCCTCGCCTGGTCGTCTTCGTCTTCTTCCAGGTACCCGTCTGCAGAGCTCAGTGGCAGCTTCATCCTCGTCTTCCTTGAAATTTCCACCATTCTCCCACCCGACAAGTATGCGGGATAAAGCAAATGGATGAAGGCAGTGTCCGAGTCCTTGCTATGGTGTTTCGTCCATTCATGACCAGCCGGTGTCTCAGTTTCGTTTTTTTCTTATCTTGGGCCTTCTCTTTGTTCGGGACTTCGACTTTCTTCTGACCTTCCGCCTATGTTTGTTCATGAGGATCACGTGTGGCGACGGTTCGCAGTCATATCTTTCTGTGCAGTTCAGAGTTGTCACTGACTGAATATGTTGTTTCACTGAAGTCTTGTTTTTGTACCCGACGCCCTGGCCGATGCAGTAATTTCTGTGTTCAGGTTTCTTTGATTTCCAGGTTTCTTTGATTTCCAAACACTTCTAGTCACCTTGTTGATTAGAGATGTCATCATGCTGACGGCGGTATTTTCATGTGGCCTGTTTTCAGGACAAGAGGATTCGTAGAAGATGGCAGTGTCCCCGAAGTTGACGTGAACGAGTGCGGTTCTCGAGGGGTCCGAGTCTTTACGGTCAGTGATTTCAAGCCGTTCGTATCTTGCAGCCTTGCCATTGTCTGGTTGTAGCTGCTGCACATTTATCCCGGTCCCATGTCTTACGGCGTACGCACTTCTTCTGCACCCACACCCCTCCGAGGTATTGTCAGGTCTTTCTCGCGATGATGACTTCATATTGTCGTCGGTTGCATTTGTCTCGACTGTTTCCCTTAGCCAATCGTCATCTTGCCTCACATCTTCCCCCTCATAAAGGTTATTTCGAATAGAGTCTGCAGGATGACCCACGGTGGGATACTCACAAGCAAGGGCACACTCAATAGCTTGAGATACGTAAGTTTCACTTGCCGCAGCTTGTAAAGCTACTGCATCATCAAGGATGTTTTCTTTTGGTGCTGAGCTGTCCGAAGTAGATTGCGGAAGCCCTTCACGACCAGCTTTCTGCTGCTGACGTGCCATTTTCAGTATCGTCGTGTTTTCAATTCTGAGAGAGGGATAAACAGTGGCTTGGAGTACTTCAAGCGTTGTCTTAGCCTAGTCGTAATTCCTTGGATCAGACGGTGTCGTTCGGGTGGTTGATGCAGGGACGTTTGAACACTCTCGTGGTCGATGACCTCTTACTGGAATACCCATCGATGTCGCCGAAGCCGTTGGCTTCCTGCAGGTTTCGGCTCCCTCCTCAGGCTCGTTGCTCTCGCTTGTAGGACTCGATTCATAATGCGGTAGGTGTTGCCTTCTATCCTCTTTTGCGAGATGTGGCTCCTGAGGGGCGAGGGCTTCTCGTCCGTAAGGTCTTTGTTCTAGGTAGCGGATAATAATGTATGCTTCTTTAACGGACTGTAAGGCATCGTTGTTTTGGCCGTCAATTGTGGCTTCGGAAGCAAGGACATTCAGCTTCTCGCTGACAGCAGCAGGTCGGTCGACGGTGTGCTGGAGTCTCGCAATCTAAACAGCGGCCTCGACGTCGCTGGTCTTCTCAAGAGTGGGCGTCAATTCACCGATAAGCTTGCAATTGAAATCAAGAAGGCTTCTTTGAGCAATCTGCAGCCGGTTCATCTGCCTCGACACCTCCTCCTCGCTTCGGGGTGAGCAATGAGGTCGAAGAGTGGATTTCCGTTCCATGGCTCACTCGTCGTGTCGCTGGACGTCCCGGGTTGCGGAGGCCGTCGTCGATACACAGCAGCTATATCCACAGTATGTACAGAGAACCGAGTGCTACGGGGCCATCTCGTCGCCTCGCCTGGTCGTCTTCGTCTTCTTCCAGGTACCCGTCTGTTGAGCTCAGTAGCAGCTTCATTCTCGTCTTCCTTGAAAGTTCCAACAATATATATATATATATATATATATATATATATATATATATATATATAGTAGGGAAATGAGGGGCTCGTTGGGGAAATCCACAAAGATAGGTCATTTCCCTACTATATATATAATATATATGTATATTATATATATATATATATATATATAGTAGGGAAATGAGGGGCTGTTGGGGAAATCCACAAAGATAGGTCGGCAGTCTACAACGCCAAACGAGGCATAGGGGTGTGGTTAGGCTCTTTTTTTTACTACGGTTAATGAAGTTAATTTTTTTTAAATATACGGAAGAAAGAAAGAAAGAAAGAAAAACACGAGCCCAGAGTGGGGACCGAACCCACGCCTTTCGATTAGATCTGGAATGCCTTACCAATTCGGCTATCTGGGCGACTGTGTTCTCATTCACTTTCTGGGCTATTTATATTTACTAGAAGTGTATATAATGCTTGAGGGTGGTAGCCAGCGCCACTCAGACTACACGGGGAGAAGGGGACCTTCTTGTCAACCCCCGGGGCGTGACTAGAACGTCTACAGCCTATCATGAGCGGGTAACTGGCGGGAAGCCCTCTTGTGCTACCTAGGCATCAAGGCTGCAAGAACCGAGACCCTCGCTAGGCTTCCGCAGAATAATATAGTAGGGAACCACCCTCAAGCGTTATATACACTTCTAGTAAATATAAATAGCCCAGAAAGTGAAGGAGAACACAGTCGCCCAGATAGCCGAATTGGTAAGGCATTCGAGATATAATCGAAAGGCGTGGGTTCGGTCCCCACTCTGGGCGCGTGTTTTTCTTTCTTTCTTTCTTTCTTTCTTTCTTTCTTTCTTTCTTTCTTTCTTTCTTTCTTTCTTCCGTATATTTAAAAAACAAATGTTAACTTAATTAACCGTAGTAAAAAAAAGAGCCTAACCACACCCCTATGCCTCCTGTGGCGTTGTAGACTGCCGACCTATCTTTATATATATATATATATATATATATATAGCGAATCAGAAATGGGGGGCTCAGTGAATTAAGACAGAATAAGGGTGGGCAGTCAAGCAAACCTCGGAAAGCAAAGGGAGGAATGCGTTACGTCATAGAAAGAAATGGAGAATTTTTGAGTCAGAAAGAAAGTGGTCAAAAAATGCCCGCCGGGTGCAATCCGAACCCACGACCTCCAGAATATCGGTCTGGTGCGATCACGGCGCTACCGGTGGGGCCGTTTTCCCACCACTTAATCAGGTATTTGTGTTAAGGTATTTTTTTGCTTCTTGCACTTGGGGGTGGTAACCAGCGCCACTCGGACTACTCGGGATGAAGGGGGCCTTCTTTTTAACCCCCGGGCCATGACTCGAGCGCAACGGCAGAAAACGTTGCTCAACGTTTTAAGTGCAAATGCACTTCTTAAGCGAGCCTGAATCGTCCGCCGCCGTCGTCCGCATAGCAACAGCTGCGGGTGCGCGCGCTCTTCGTCTTCCTCCTCGTCTTCCCTAGCAACGGGGGAGATGGGCGCGCGCTACTCTCCTCCTCCTCTCTCCGCTCAGTGACTGCGGGTGTTGGGCGCCTCCTCTCCACTTCGGGCGGGAGAGATCTCGCTCGCGTAGCGGGCGCTCCGCATTCCGACGCGTGAGGGCGCTCGTGTAGCCCTCGCCGTAACGGCGGGCGCTACTCTCCTCCTCCTCTCTCCGCTCAGTGACTGCGGGTGTTGGGCGCCTCCTCTCCACTCCAAGATCACGATATCCACCGTAATCGAGCAATCAACAACCCTGCATTCGCACTTACACACTCTCCCCCTCGGGGAAGTGCGAGGAATTTTTTTAGATTAACTCAGTTTGCAAACTGCGCCTTGAGAGGCGGCACCATTTTGTTGCCACTCCGAGAGGTGGCGCTGGCGTTGCGTTGAGATCTAGTTTGAGGAGCGGGACTCTCTCCGGCCATATGTTTTTGCTGTTCTGTTGGTGCTCGGCTGTCCATCACGCCTTTATTAGCGCATTAACTCTGTGCTGTCATCGTGCATACATATTTTAGTGAATCTCTGAAGTGTCGGTGTGGTTTGTTGACTTGCTCCGCGCCGGGATGCCTTTCGGGGTATGCTTCGGCAGCGGGAAAGTCCGTGCCGCGGCATTTCTCCAAGTCGCCGAAGGATCCTGACGGATTGAAGGCGTGGAAAAGCGCGATTCCGCGGAAAAACTTCAAAGTTACGTCATAAACATACGTTTGTGGCATTCATTGTGAGCCTTCAGACATCGTCATATGCTACGAACACATCGTGAACGATAAAACTAAGGATACACCGAGGCAGGTGGACCCTGAGGGAGAGCGCGGTGCTCCGTATTATCCCTAACATACTTGAGCATCTGTCCAAACAAAAGACGCCAAAGTCATGCAGAAAACCACCCAAAGGGATTACAGTGGTTCCCACACATGTAGCGTCCAGCTGCCAAAATGATGGGCATTTAACTGGCGTAAGTGACGGTATGGGCGGTGTAAAAACCGCCGAACTCAGCAGGAACTGTTCTGTGCCTCGCTGTTGTGCAGGGATTCACAAATGTTCAGCGTTTGAATCGTCGAATGTGAATACTTCACCCAGCCAGCTCGAAGAGTCTGGGGGCATTGACAGAAGGCTGAAATAGACAGGCAAAACTTGTTGGTTGAAGTAAGTTCAAGAGTTGTGCTTCTCCCGCCGTGCAGCTACAGCGATAAAAATCGGATTATTCACCCTAAGCTGACAAACCAGTAAGAATATAGCAACATTTCTCCGCTACATTGTAGCCTTAAATATTAGCCGTTGGAGCAAATGGTATACCTGTCGCCAGGCATTTCATCAGCAACAACAGCCGTGAAAAAGGGCAGTGTGTGGCACAACATATACACGGTGCTGTCAGATCAAAATGTTTACCCTACCCGGCGCTGTGGTTAAGGTGTCGTGCTGCTGGGCGCAAGGACACGGGTTCGATTTCCGACCACAGCGGCCTCTTTTCTGATAGAGGCGGAAAGCGAAAACGCGCGTGTGTTCGAGATATCGGCGCACGTTAAAGATCCCCAGGTGGTCAAAATTAATCTGGAGCCCTCCACTATGGGGCGCGCCTCATTGCCTGTGTAGCGCCGGCACGTTAAACCTCCTAAGCAGTCTGACTAGTCAAAACTGAGTTGTGTTGCCTATCTATTGACTGCAAAAAGAAACGAGCAGAAAAATCTACGTTGAAAAAGTTAGGAAGACAGCACAAACGATGGCACAATGGAAAAAACTGTCAGGCGAAACGCGTAAAATATTGGGCATATCCGGGCTACGAGAAGACAAATTAAAGTTCCTGTTACCATAATAGACAGTTAATCATATTTACAAACCAACCAAAAATAGCACGACAAATATTCACATGCAAGAAATACTTTCTTCTTTCAAGAAAGCACATTATACCGCCCAAAGAAATAAAAACGTCTAAAAACATTGGTTTAATAATTGGTTTATTTTCTTCGTTATTAATAAAGCCAACTACTGTTGCAGGCAGCGCTTGGTTTACGATCGGCTCACTAATTTTGTTAGAATTGCAAATATATTTCTGTGAAAATGTACTTATTGCATTTGCTTCCGCAGCATAAATAAAAATGACAAGGCATCATTTCTTGATTCCAAGCGGTGGTTGACTATTGTAGGCTTTTCCGCAGTTTCAACTGCGTAAGACGTGTTAGGGTATGCTTTAAATATTATTGAGGTATAAGGGATCCCGTACTGGGGAAAAATAAACGGCCGTTGGAACGGGATGCGCAAGAAAGCAAGCGCACTGTGCAGCGCTTGCTGCACAGTGCGCTTGTGTCTCCTCAAAATGGCCAAAAAAATTTAGAGCTCTTGTAACTAAAGCGGAAGATTCGAGCGAAGTTGGATTGTGCATTTCAAAGGTACGTTAACGGTGTGTGGTGGGCATTCACCGGCGCCTTTTCAAGCAAGAAGAAGCAGACGACGGGCCGAGACCGATCTCAACGCTACCGCAGTGCCACCGGCTGGTCGGCGGCAGCAGCGGCCCGCGCCGCCGTGCTTGGAAGGCCGCGGTCTTTGCCAACTGACCTCATCAGAAAACGTTGCTCGAGCGTCTACGACATGTCGAGAGTGGTCGACTAGCGTTGAGCCCTGTTAAGCTACCTTTGGCACCATGACTACTAGAACAGAGGCCCTCGCTATGCATGTAGCGAATCAGAAATGGGAAATGAGGGGCTCAGTGAATTAAGACAGAATAAGGGTTGGCAGTCAAGAAAACCACGGAAAGCAAAGGGGGGAATGCGTTACGTCAGAGAAAAAAATGAAGAATATTTTGACTCAGAAAGAAAGTGGGGAACAGAAATAAACAGCACAAAATCAATCGGAATATATCTTCTCATTGATTACAACAAAAGACCACCCAAACCAAAACTCAGTCACTCACAAAGTCAACATCACCAACTCCCTATTCACTCACTAGTAATCAATCGTACTGTCCTAAGCAAAGTGTCTACAAGTAGTCTCTAATTGTTCCCTATACTAACGAGTCCCTATTGGACTGGGCTACCGCAGTTGTAGGTGCTGACGTGGTGTACCGCTTGCGTGGCCACGATATAGTGGTAGCCGTCATCGTCTTGTAGTTGTGCCGGCGTCGCTGCGCGCGGTCGTTGTCGGGGCGTCGTTGCAAGCGCGCGTCCCGAAGTTGGTCCTTGGTGGCTACTCTCGTCGTAGCCGCTACAGCGAAAGGGCCGCACACGAACATGTCCAACCCCATGTTTGCCAGGACCATGGCGAACATAGCCTTTCTGAGCCGTCGAAGCGGAGGTCGGTGGAGTGTGGACGCTGGTCACAGGTGCCCGAACGTTGCCGCTGGGACGACGGATAATGGTGCGACTAGGACGCCGCAGCCGATGCGGGGTCGGCCCGCGCCTGCCCTGGCATGGTAGGCTTAGTCAAATGCCTGGCCGGCTCTCCCTGGCTTGTTCCTGGAAGCTCACGTGCTCCTTCCGCCTCCTAGCTGGTTTCTTGCGTCCCCTCTTCTCCCTCTGCTCCTCGCTTATAAACCCTCTGGACTCCATCGCGGCCCACTCTGCTTGGCTCTGTGCCTTTTCTTTTCCATATTTGTAACAATGCCGCTTGGCTCCTTCGTGGTGCTCTCGGATTGGCTCTGAAGTTCGCTACCATATTTGGTCATGCTGCAGTGGGGCTCCGTGGCGGCGTTCGTGGATTGGTGTGTTCTTGGCGCGCACTTCTAATTCCCGGACTTCGTTTTCTATTCAGGGGGCTTTGGTGCGTCCCCCTTCAGTTGATTGGCCTTTACCCACGACAATAGCCTAAGTGTAGCTTTGGCGCGTTACACCCAGAAAAATAGTTTTTTTTGGCCAGGCACCGCCACACCTGACATGAAAAATGATGGAAGCAGAAGTTATTGCTGATTTGGTTGATCTGCGTTTTTACAAGCTGTGTGTGGCTCTGCGGACAAAGCAACTAGACGTTTTGAATCGCAGTGTCTACGGCACCGTCCGACGGTGATTTAGCTCACTGCTTAAGGCATCGCTCGAGTGCAATCCGGCGACACTTGAATATTGAAGGCTAGGCTGTCGCGGTGCTGAGCCTTTGCCGTTGTTCACAGGTTCTGTTTTAGCTTCATGACTCCAAGAGTGGTGGCTCGAGTCCGGTTTTGTACACCTTAATTCTTTTTGATTGTTTAGTTTCGATTGTAATTTTAATGGCTTAGGATACATTTTGGAGTTTTACTTGACTGCGTTCTGTGGGTTAGGTTGCGCTAGGTTATGTCCTGTTACGTTACGTTGGAGAGGGTAGCATTTCGGCTGGCGTACCCGCAAATTTTCCTGCCATTTTTTTTGCGGGCCCCAATACGTTTGTAGTACCTCCCCTCGGGACAAAGCGGAAAAAAAACGAACCCGGGCCCGCGCCAGAGCCCGCGGCGTGAGCGCACAGGGGTTTGTAACGAGAGCGGACTGACAGATCTTCGAACATAAACTGGCGACAACCTGCAGCCGCTTTTTTGGCGGGGAGGGCAATCGTGGTGTGGCAACCATGGTAGCTCCACGAGAAAAATGGCGGTAAAATTTGCGGGTACGCCAGCTGAAATGCTACCCTTAGTGCCTGACGCGGCATTTTTTATGCAAAGCGCCGGTGGACATCGCTTTAGGGGAGCACTTGTAGTACCGTCGGGCGGGACTCTGGACGCCGCGTTTTTGCATTTACGACCCGTGAATTCTTTTCCTTCCGTCCCCAGTGTCGGCCCATGGACGTGCGCTTCGGTTTTCCTCGTCCTCTTTTAATACCCGCCGTGTATAAAACTTCCTATCATTTCTAGTGTTATTCGCTGACACTTTTGCCGCATCGTAGAGGTGCTGTTTTTTACGGGGTGTTTGTATTGCTTTGCGATTTAACGACTGTTTCTTGGTAGTTTCGGCTTTGGAGTACCACTTGATAGACGTGGTATAGATGTGGTTTTATTTTGTGAAACGGAGGCTGGATGATAGCGTACTATGTGCCTTGTTTGTGTTTCATTCCTTCGTCTTCGTGGGGCGCTTTTAAACCTTTGCAATCATGTGCAAACGTCCCAAAACCACAACTCAGCTGAGGAATGACCTCTATAAACAAAAAAAAACAAAACAGAAAAATGGGAGTCAAACGTTGATTTGCAGTAATGTTTTCAGGATTATCTGCATGTTGTAGAAGCAATCTTTGTTTGTAGTACTCTGTTTAGAGTACTGTTTTACAAATATTGTACTCTCTACACAAAGGAATGACATAAAGAAAACTTTTTTGTACTACTACAGCTTATAGTATTCTTTTTAGTATTGTACTCTGTTTATAGTAGCTTATAGTACGGCTCGCCAGCAGGATATGCCATGGCGAAATTCGCTGAGCTTCCATATATACGTTATATCCGTTAATTCTATGACAAATGTAAGTGTTTTACTCGGGAGATCTTTATTGCTAATTTATTTACTGGTAGTTCAGGCTGATATCCATGAGTTTATCTAGAACAAGTGTTTATCATGCACGCTTTGGGTATGCCGGCTACTCGGATGATTGGCGTGATTTTGTATTTTCATCCAGAAGCATTGCATTAATGACCAATATAACGGAAAAGTTAGAGTGCGTTTCCCGCCACCTGTATACAGTAGAAAGGCTCCTAAACCTACCATTGGCCTTAGTGCGTAGCAGAACTCTCCAATGGGCATTGCACAGCGCTTGCAAAAGCAATATATTGCATTTTGAGCGAAAATGTTGGCGTTTAACGTCCGGCCTACGCCGACTGCAGCAGCAAAACCGATCCTAATCTTCCCATTGGTTCCGGCGCATTTCGTGGTGCTCTCGGCATACCCGCCCTGTGCGTCTATACGTGCCTTACCGATACGGAGTCTCAAACATCTACGTCACTGGCTTAGTTCAGTCGTCGTTACTTGGGAGGATGTATAAGATGGTTGCTTTTGATTTCCGCAGTTCATTGTCGCAAAATTTCTATTTTTTAATTTTTTTCTGGCTTATTGAAATTCTGTTGGGTGATTATCTCCATTTACGCTATTATTACGAATGAATGCGCCACTTCCACCGATTACTCATTTTTGGGGAATCGCACGGGGTTACACGGCTGACCCATTTTCGCTCTTGTTTCATTAGTATTTTCAACGTTCTTCTCAAGATTTTTTCTTTAGCCTTAATGCTAGAAGATGGATAAGTCTTACGTCTTTAATGTTGATATTATCAGTTCACATTCGTGAACCCTTTGCTCTATTTCTTTGTATTTTTTTCGAAAATTCCTGTCAACCAATTTTGTCCATTTAAGCTATTATAAGGAATGAATGTTTTACTTCCCTCCATTATCCATTTGGGTAAAAATGGAAGGCCTTACGCGATCCTGGCTGTGGTGGGGGCGTACTTAGCAAAGAACGCCACGCATTCAAAACACGCAAACTTACCCGCGGCGCGAAATTCGAAAGATCACTCAGTGCCGTTGATTCCCTTGCACAGTAAGGCTCTCGCATTCAAACTGACAACAAGGGCTTAGGTACGCTCGGAATTCTGGTCGTCAATGAGTGGGGTCTCCTGTGGGCAAGTCTGAAACTGTCACGCTCTTATTGTGATTGTTGTTAAAGAAGATAGCGTGCACCGACTGGTGTTTTGCGGTCGTTGTAGTTAGGCTATCCGCCATCAAGGTACAGCGTACCGCCTTTGGAATGCTGAAGGGATTACCATCTTGAAGGGTTTACCATCTAAGGTGTAGGGGCTGCATAGGGCATTGCCAAATTTCCATTGCCAAAATTCCATTGCCAAATTTGTTCAGATTTGAATTCATAACATCAGGGACGAAATTCGTGAGCCCAATCATGTTAATTGAAATATGTTAAATGAACCAGATTGAATCTCTCAAGCTCACACACTGGCTATCACCTCTTCCGGCGTCTAGGCTACCAACTTCCTGACCCCTACAACCTCCGCCAACGCATCCTCCTGAAACTACAAACTTATATCTCTGAAGCCAGTGTCTTCAAGAATGTGCTCCCCGTTCATAATCAGGGTCGCCGACAAGCGCATATCCGAATGATTCGCAAGATTCTTCGAGTTAACCTCCGACTAATTCGCTACGTTGACGCAGCTAAATGTGACACTAACCTAGCCCTCGCGCTTGCCACCGTAGACCATTGAGGCATTGAACTGACTGCCGCAACAATAACCGGCAAAGACTCCAAAACTGCAGAAGAAATCGCAGCAGCCTTCGTAGCCACTACAGCTCAAGACTTCACCACTATTGTTACGTATTCTCAAGCTGCCTGTCACCATTACGCCGCAGGCCACAAAGCTCCCTTAGACCCCGCATCCTACAATACATCCCTTACCTCCCCGACTCCACATTGTGTGGACCCCAGGTCATCAGTGCGTGGAGGGGGACGAGGCGACTCGTGCTGCTTCCTGCACGGATACCTACGGGGCGTTCCCTCACACACTCCACGGTCACCATCGGAAGAGTACCATTCTGCGCCTCAAAAATACAGACATCCTCCAACACTGCCGCCTAAGACTGCGCAACTTTCCCCCGCGCCACGACACGTTGAGAAAGGAAGCAGCCACCACCTAGTGCTGCCTTCAAACCAACACATACCCACACGGCACCTCCTCTACGCCATTCATCCCACCTCCTACTCCGCCACCTGCAAGTGCTGTTTCCAACCATGCACACTGTACCAAATCATTTCGGGCCCTCCCACACTCCTTCCCTCACCTCAATTATCCCCTCCAGTCGTGAGCACTGGGAAGCTTGCTAGCCACCCTGACGCAGGCGATCAGCTTGGGATGGTCGAAAGGGCCCGCCAGGCAGCGACCGGCCGGGGTCTTCTGGGCTGCAAAAACATCCTCCCCTTAATTCTACGACTCTAAAACTACGATAAAAATAAAGCTTATTCCTCTTCCTGCCTGACGATCGCCTTTATAATTAAACGTAATTACCTGACACCCTCAACTGGAGTGCAAATATTTTCGTTTATGGTATGATCCGGGTGAATAGGAATCCGTCCTCCAATTTTAAAAACATTACAGGTCTCTTAACTTTATTGAATCCTAACTTTTGGATTTTGTAGGGAAGGTGCCGTAATACGCTCCTATAAGTCAGTTACGCTCGAACATAGGGAATCTGACTGACGACAACATCAGCACCATAAACGACTTAGGACCTTCTCACACATGCCGCAAATGTTTGTGAACTAATTTTGTCCCGTGACACCACTCAAAAGCTACCACGTCGCACACATATAGTATCTGCATTTAACAAATTCTACCAAACAGTAATTGAATCAAATGAAATCAAAGTTAATTTCACTATTGCTAAGGATGTTGTGGCCTTTCCGGCAAAAAGCTGTAACAAAAGTTTGACGAGGCCATGGAGAGAGCCGTTATACTTTAGCAAACAACAGCACATGACGGTACTTTAAAGGAGACATGAAGAGAAAACACAAGTTTGGTTCATTCAAAAGATTGCCTCGTTAGACTCATACTGACACCACTTTTAACGTAAACTTCGCTCAAATAAGCCACATAATTTCGAAAAAAGGGAATGGCCATGCGACCCACTAGCTCATTTCCCGCCACAGAATCTATGATGTCACACCAGACAGCTCTCCGATTGGCGGAGGGCGGCAAAAGCAAACGAAAATTAGGCAGTGTATAAGCCTGCCGACCGAGCTATTTGCCTTAAATTTAGGGCACATTCTTTTTAAAGCCGTAAGAATGGTGTTAAGTGTAAGTTTAAGCACATGTAAACATAGAAGTACCGCTGCGTACGGCTGTTGTTGGTACTGCGCGCACTATTCTTGTTCAGCTGCACAGGACGGGGGGGCTTCGGGGTTGTCTCAGACGACACTGGCCGATTGATTGACGCGACGGTGTCTTACGTGAACATATTTGTCGAGCGAGCAGTATGTTTCACGAAACGATTTTCTCCCAGAACGAAAAAAAAGGCAGAAAACGACACGCCACGGTATGGTGGCGCCATGTAGGTTCAGCAACGTAAACAAACGCACGAATACCTCGATACCAACTCTGCCGTACAGGGTGGAGACACCCTTTGAACGGTCCCGTGCCTCTGCGATTGGGTCAACGTGCTCGGCGCGTTGTTCGTTTCATTTCAGACGCGACCCAGCAACGCGAAACAAATCAGTTGATTCAAACTTCGCCAGTTAACCGCGTTGTGGCGATACTTTTAGCGCTATTTTGATACAACGACTTGCTTCGGCGGTGAGCGAGCGATCCAAAATGGCGGCCCCAGCGTGTATGTGTGTCTACCCTGTACGGCTGATCGCGATTCAAGGGATCCTAGGCTGCAGAACGGTCTGGGATGTCATTGCAGCTACGAAAACACACAATTTACGGGCAAATTAAAATTTTAACATAAACTGAATAATTCCTCAGTGAATAAAGCAGCGTTTGCATTCGAACAAGCGCTAGGGGCACTACAAAACACGAAATCTTTCGAATAACACAAACTTGCATTTTCTCTTCATGGTTCCTTTAAACTTCTCGCAAAAGCTTAAAGCGCCATAATAGAAAAAAATGTATTCAGGTACTAAGATCATATAATTATGATACTACGCATTTGAAATTGACACTCAATACACGTGAACAAACGCACTATAACAAGTACAGTGGAACCCCAATAATGCGACTTTCAAGGGACCGCGAGAAATCGTCGTATTGCTGAACGTTCGTACCACCGGTGCGTGGTTAAATGCCGGCGTAGTGGACAGTCTCATGCGACAGCTGGGCCATGGACCTATTTAAACTACTATATATATTTAGCGCGATTATCGCTTGATTTGCGAACCTTTATCTGAAATCACCAGTCTAAAAAAAAAAAAAGAAATGCCTATGTTGTGCCCTCCTCCCCTCCACGGCGTCCGAGCTAGCCCGTCAGTCAAGCGCCGCGCGCTACGCGACACACGTGCTATCCGGGGCTATAATAGCCCGCCAGCGCCGCGCCTTGCGCGCGCGAGATAAGGCGGACGTGGACAACGAAATTGAGAGAGAAAAAGAGAGTGTGACACTGCCAAGGCTAAGCGAAACAAAAGATAGCACAAGGCGGAGATGAAAAAAAAAGGAAAGGACAGGTGAAGACACCCTTTGAAAGGCCCCGCGCCGTCGCTATTGGGTCAAAGTGCTCAACGCATAGGGGTCCTCGTTCCCGACAATGCGAAGCAATGTGAAATAGATAAGATGATTCAAACTCCGCGAGTAAACTGTGCTTGCGGCGAAAATTATAGCGCGATCTTGCTACAGTGACTTGCTGCGGCGGCCAGCGAGTGACCCAAAATGGCGGGGACAACATATACGTGTCTCCACCCTTTCGGCGGACACGCGAGAATGTAGGTACCCTAGCAAAGAAAGAAGCGGAGTGAGAACGTCACTTTGAAAGACACTGATAAGCATAGAGCAGAATGAAGGGGAGAGAGCGTCGTGAAAGGAAAGAACTTGGGTCGAGCGGGCGAGGAAAGCGGTTGTTCAGTCATCGGTGTGGGGTTGCGTCGTAGTGTTTTCGCAGTCGTCGGCGGCTCGATTGAAGCTTGAAATTCACGTGCCGCCAGCCACCTGAACACTCAACTATGACCTCTCGCGGTTGGCGCGTTGGTGTACTGCTGCCGGGTGGGGCCGCCGAAAGTTAGCTCACGAATAGCCGCCTGCTTGCTTGCGTCTGTTCAGCAAGTGGTCTCGCCTGAATGTGGACTTTCGCACTTCAAGACGTGTCAAACGGGGGTTAAAAATAAAGGTCGGGACGAGGCGGAGAAGCGGTGTAAAATATTGGAGAAACGCCGGTTGATCCGCCCCAGGGTCCATCGTATGAAGCGGACCGCCCGCGCACCCAAGCGTCATATCATCGGGATTTTTAATGCAGTGTTTCTATGGGGCGTTTTCCAGGACCGCGGTGATCCTTCGCAAGAAACGGCTCGTTGTGAGTCCGGGGGACTTATCAGCGGCGTTCCACTGTATATGCACAAAGAGATATCTGGAACCGAATTACAATAGTATACCAGCAATTTTCGCGCTCACAAATGTTCGCTTTTGTCGCCGTCAGCTTGCTACTGGTGTAGAAGGGCTAAAATTTTGCCAGGTTTCAGGGCCAATATTTGTTTATTAATTAATGACATTCTCATTCACGAACATAAACGGCTGTCACGACAATGTTACCGGCTGTCGCGACAATGTACGAAACTCACAAGTGTTCAAGATGCGTTGAAAAAGTATAGTTTCAAAGTGAAAGCCAGAAGAGGGATGAGATGCGATTTATTCCTTTTTATTTGACGACACGATGGTTGCTTCTTGGCTTTTGGGAGTCGGAGCACTCTTTAATAAGAAGAAAAGTGCGTAGATAGATATTTCGCCGTGCCCACTTGAGTTTTTCATCTTGAACCGTGCACCCCTTTGCACAAAAAGATGTCGTCCATTTGAGTTGGCTATTCGCCACTTTCCCAGTGATGAAGGTTCAGAACGAGGCACTTTAGTGTCTTGCTGGAGGTCGCAACTGATGTATCAAGCTTCGAAAACTGAACTGGTGGGTGCAAGCTCCGTTTCTTCATGCCACGGATATCCTCCCTTGGTTGTCCTCCTTTTACGGCGAGAAAGTTCTGAAACGCTCTGAACTCACGTGCCAGGGCATCACATGGGCTCCAGGGCAAAGGAAGTACGCTGATCACGAGCCGTGTACTCGATTGACGGTTTGTGCTGACATCGTCAACGATCGACTGCAGCTGGTTGAAAACAGTGGGTGCGGCTCCCACGATGTCCAGGCTAGCGTAAGCTAGCTTCGGGAACCGGCAGAGCACTTCAAGCGTCAAAGTGTCACATCGTAAGCCAGAAAGAGAGATGCTCTCGAGGTGAGTGCAAACCGACAGCGCTTCCAGTGCAGAGTCTTCGATCCTGTAGACACTGAAAGTGACTTTCCGTAGAGCAAGACTGTTTTTAATTAAAATTTTCATTTGCCCTTTGTCCATGCTTAGCTCTGGAACATCGAAGTACTCCAGGGACGACGGAGGAGAAAAATCAGGGTGGAACAAACCTTGCACGCAACAGCGCCTCACTTTCAGCACGCGCAGTTTACGCAACTCTTGAACAGCCTGGGCGGCGGAGACTCCGTTCTTGTTCCACATAACGCATACTTCGAGGGACTGCAGGTTCCGGCAGCTGGTAGCTGTATGAAGCATTCCATTCGTGTTGAGGACTGTCACTGACAGACTCGTAAGGTGCTTGTAGTCGACCCAAAAAGTTCCAAGTGCCATCATTCAGAATGGAAGTGGAAGACAGCTTCAGCATTTCTAGCGCGGGGCAACTAACGCATATTTCCTGCAGAACTTTTTCGGGAACTCTAATAAAGAAAGAAAGAAGCAGCGACTTCAAGCCTGATAGCTCCCGTAGTACAGTGACGCCCTTTGCCGTAAGCACGCTCTCACCTCGGAGAACAATGGATGTGAGAGATCGGCAGCGGCACAGAAGTCTCGGCATGGCAGCATTCAGCAGCATTGCGCCCGTGAGTGTCAGCTCCTCCAGACGCTCGAATGTAATCGACGCCGTAGCGAGCGCTTCCAGGTCGACGCCGTTGCCGGATGCATCGAGCTTTCGCATGAGCGTTGCGCTGTTAAACACATCTGACCACAGTTCCGGGCAAGTGCTTAAGGTTGAGTCAATAATTACCTCAGTCCAAAGGAAGGGGTCGAGGGCCATTCGCTTGATCTCAGCGGATACTTGTGCGAGAGCTAACAGTGATCTCTGAGGAAGATAAGAGAATATCTTCAGAATCAGCTCCGTTGGAAGCTCCGTGAGTTCCATCGCTAATTATGATTTTTCTTTCTTTCGCACACACCGACATGTTGGATTGCCACGCAAAGGTTGATACCCTGAATTCAGGAACCAATTAATGTCTTCTGCAGCGTAAACTTTCTGATTAGGGCACACGAAAAAAAATGGCGACCGTTGCTGGTAGAGGGTAGCCGCGATCGCCGCATCAGCATAAATCCCTCACATGAGTTAGGTGATAACATCCGGAAAGTTAAATATTTACGTCAAATTGTCCCTGCTCCGTTCGCTGTCAATAAAGTTGTCTTCAAGTCTGTGTGACGCATACGGTAACCGAGCATCCTTAATGTCGGTATGAGTGAGAGGATTGTGTGCGAATGCTCGCGACGGCTTTTTCTGGCAAGTTTGCGACATCGTTAGGAATTACGGTGATACTACATTTCGCAGAGTGACGAGTCATTTTCTCATGGTGGTGCGTTTATGACGACTATTTTTGTTATCTGTCTCACTGAACTTGCAAAGAGCTTGCAGCCATCCGCGAATATTACTTTTTATGCACGACCAGAACGGAATGACACTACGGCCACGAACAAGGGGTTTTTCATTTTTAAACTTAATCAGGCTTTCGACTCAGTAGCAGCAAGATTAGTTGCCTGCAGCATACCCACATGCGGTAAAAAATGTTTTAACCCGCTTTCTGCAACCGTGACGTAGCCTGATACTTGAGTACAGCTGTGTGAGTATGACGCCGTAAGTAGCATGTCACAATGGTTTAGGGGTGACTCTTGAGAATGATAAGCTGTAGTCACTGCGTGTTCCAATCAAGGAGAAGCTGTATTTAGTTATGCACACATTTCGCTTGGTTTACACCGGCACTGGAACCCAGCCTTTAACTTCTCTTTTTCGTATTCATGCACAGCAACACCATCGCTGTATCTTCCGGCAGTACTGGGCTTCTTCTGCCAAAGGCCTTCAAGCCCTGCTTATATTTTAACCGCTCTGATTGTGCGGTGCAATCGTCCTAACTTTGCTTTTAAATTTTTGTTTCATCCATCCCTCGAGATAGTGATGTTCCCGATCTTCTACATCCGTTTCTCGCTAGCCCCTCTCTTCCACTAGTTTCAAGTAGGTTGTCTCTCCGGTACTGGGTATGCTGAGACGGCTAGCCAACAGGAATCGAGGCATAAAAGAAGACGACGCAGTCCGCCTTGTCCAGGCTTTTGTGATCACCCGAATCACCTATGCAACTCACCGTACCGAATCACCGTACTGCAACTAACGAAGACACAGAGGGAAGGACTAGACATACTTATAAGAAAGGCAACGAAGTAAGCCCTGGGACTCCCCATCTACACGTCCACCAAACGGCTGCATGAAATGGGAGTTCCACAACACCGTGGACGAGCTTGTGGAAGCCCACCTATCCAACCAGAGGATGCGACTCAGCTGCACCGAACACGGCAGAAGGGTCCTCCAGAATATAGGATGGAAGGTCGAGCTGATGCCGACACCGGGCCTCATACCGAACACTGGCAAGCAAAAATCACGTTGAAGCCCCTTCCACGTAATATGACGCCGGGAGAGGATGAGGGAAGAAGAAAGGTGCGAACAGCAGCTTGAATAGGTCCTACATGGCATAGAGTTTCATACTAATATGCACTGGAGGGAAATCTGGCGACCCAACCACAGCGTATAGAAGTGGCCATGGCACTAGCGCTGCTTCGACCCGGCGTCGAGGTCGTGCCGTCACTGACAGCAAGAAGACCTACAGCAGCTACCGGAAGCAGGCACGATCTCCTCCTTGGCATGGCTCACGAACATTATGAACAAGAGAGGCCACCTGAAAAGTTGCCTCTGACACTCCTCATTAATCGGCAACACATTGCCGACTACTACGCCCGAGAGATGGCACGCCGGGCACAAGAGGAGGCGAGTGGAGGAGAAGACGACCCGACTCCCGTCACTAGCTTCAAATTTTTTTATTATTATAAAATAAAGCTACAAAAAGATGGACATTTGTCAGGTATTATTTAGAAGCACCTTCATGCAAGATGATCCCCCAAAAAAAACAATGTTACCCTTTTTTATTGATTTTGGCTTCAAAACGAAAAAGAAGCTATCATGCTAACCAAGCCAAGAAGGCGAGGAACGTCGCTAGCTGCAATGGCGCCGCCCACGCTATCGCTATCTATCTACTATCTATCGCGATGTAAGTGGTTGAACAAAAGGCCCCTCCCACTGCTCTTCTTGTCACGGGCAGAATATCTTCAGCACGATTTTTTCTACGATCCAAGAACTCGCTTACTTTACCACTTAGATCCAATTCGACTTTATTTCAACATAAATGATGTTTGAGGGCATGGACACAAAGCCATAATGTGGCTTGACTAGGTCCTACATGGCAGACAGTGCTTGCTACGAAAGGGCAAAGCACCTCTTATAGCTGCGTACACCTACGTCTATCTTCTAATACTCCTACACCTGTTTTGAAGTGCTCATTGGATGTATTGCTTGTTTGGGTTTCCCTAGTTTTGTTTTAGTGTTCATTAAGGCGAAACTCGGGGTCGACACTTTGTGAAAAAACCGCAGTACCCGCAGTACTCATTGTCCGTATGTCCGGCAAACACAAAATGGCCGTCGCTGTAAAGCGTGTGTTAAAAAATTCGGAGAAGCTTGCTCTGGCCTGAAAGGATTGAATGGCGAAGCTGTTGTAGGTGAGCATTGCCGGACGCAGTTAAGGTTCGGTATCATTGTTATTTGCATAGTTCACACTTATTTGCATAGTTGCCGTTTATTTGCATAGTTATGGTGCTAGTAGTCGACGTCGTATTCATCGAAGAGGTCGCCGTTTTTTTTTGCGGTGAGTGGTCGATGCAAAATCACCCTCACCATTGTACACTTCCACCAGATCTTCTTCATGGATCCGAAGCAGCGGTGGCGGGATATGGAAGGCGATATTGGAAGGGGTGGCACACTCGTAGCCTAATTCTCCAATTATACATAATGGCTTCTATAGAATGTGGCGTCCATGGTGACCTCTCTCAAGCAGGGTGCCTTTTACACGCTGCCGCGCGCAGGGCTCTTCTACGGTTTCGAGAGCATGCGCACAACAAGACGGATAGAACGAATCAGGGGCGTACGCTATGACGCGTCTTTCTCGTTCCGTGCAACTGCTGCCTCGATTACGGCAAACGCTGGAGGGTTTTTGGCCAATCTTGGACAATTTCGTTAAGTGGTATCGCTCAGGGAGTTTTTTGGAACGGGGGCATTGGGACCAATAACAATATCTTCACTGTTAAAAAACACCTGAGTTTGCATTGAATTTGAATTCGGCTCGGCAGAGAAACGTTCGGGCGGTGGCGTCAGTGGAACAAAGGTTGTTCGTTGTTGCTGTTCCTTTGTTCGGGACACATACCCAGTACGGGGGTTGACAGAAATCGGGTGCTTTGGGGGTCCCTTGCGCCCGCTTCACAAATACATTCAATTGAAAATGTAAAACTTTTAGAATAGCGCGTACAAGGTAACACGGGAATATGCTGGGACGTGACTAAACAGGTGCACACCAGAACCAGCGAGCTCTGATTCTGTAGAGCCATTCCTATTAAAGAAGAAGAAGAAACGAAAGTGAAAGATTAAACGCAAACACTAATGACCAACAGCTTCTAACCCTTATAAGGACGGAAATGTCGGGTAAATTGCTTTCACAATCTCGGTGTAAAAACAGCCCTAGATTAAATACGGACAACAGAAGAACGAACGACGGGACACGGATGAATTTGTAACTGAAAGTATATCATAAAGAAACATGTTTTATGATAGCCAGAACACAGACGTGACCATTTGTCATAGCGAGAGTGCACAATCACCATTATTAAGATCTACTGTCGATCACCATTGCACGCGTGATGCTCCGCACCGGCGTAATGACGCTGACGGTACACTCGAACGCTCACCCTGAGTGCTCCAACAAAAGCTTCAGCTATCTTCCGTAAGCAGCTATTTGTTTGTTCGGCAAGTATAGTGACATGTTCACGGACAGGGGAACAACCACGCTTTCGGCAATGCTGCCAGATATTCGAATACGCAAGCCCCTGAAGAAAACGCCCATTACATGAGTAGTTTGCTCAGGCATTGTATACATTATACTTGTATATTTGTTCCAAATATTTACTTTGTAAAAATTATTGCTTTCGAAAACGTATAGTATAACAGGCGCTTTGGTTGAATCATACATTCACAAACCCTTGGATTTTAAGCAGTTTGATTTAGTGCATCGACTGCCTATGAAACCTGTATGTTGCCTGCAGCAAGAACAGCCTGATTCAGTGCATCGACTGCCTATTAAAGGAGCCATGGAAGAGAAAACACAAGTTTGGTTCATTCGATAGATTGCCTCGTTAGAACCATACTGACACCACTTTTAACGCAAACTTCGCTCAAATAAGCTACATAATTAGGAAAAAAGGGAATGACCATGCGACCAACCAGCTCATTTCCCGCAACAGAGCCTATTATGTCACACTAGAATGCTCTGCGATTGGCGGAGGCCGGCAAAAGCAAACGGAAGTTAGGCAGGGCTTACCAGTTGCATAGTGAGCTTTATGCCCGTTAAACATACTGCACATTCCTTTTATGACACGAAGAACGGTGGAGTAAACGGTTGAAGTTCCGAACAAACACGCAAACGTGTACACCAATGAGTACAAAACTACCGCCGGCCGATCTCGACATCTCGCCGTCGCGCAGACGAATTTTCGCGTTCGAGGCTCTTCGGGGCCAACGAACCTGTTCCAGCAAGCATAGCCGCGACCTTGCTTGATATCTTAATCCCTTGACAGGAGGTTGGCCGTCATATCGCCAACCAGCAAAGGTAAAAATAGAAACGAGGGGAGTAAGGAACAGCAAGCAGCAAAGAGATAGTGCCAGTCGTCGAGAAGTTTCGGAATGGTGTTGGCTTGCTGCTGTCGTTACGAGCTTGTTTCCAGTTTAAACCCACTGAAAACTTCAGTTTGTTCGAGTACTTCACAATGAAACTTCGTTGTTGCGTCCTGAAATGCCCATGTAGTACGGGCAAATCGTCGAGGGAGTGTGACATCCCCGCCGGTAAAGAGATCTCCTTTCATGTGCTGCCCAACGTCGAACCTCGGCGAAGCAATTGTCTACGTTTTGCGAACTTTGCAAACGGAGGAGAAAGGGAGCTAAAGGAAGTACGAGTGTGCTCGCTTCATTTCCGACGAAGTGATTACGGCAGGGACCCTTACGTTAGCTCACTCCTGTGACATGCCGCCGCTCGTCGCCGACTTCGTCAAATCACCGTCAAAGCGCTCTGAGTTTCGAAAAAAATACCGTACACACCACGCATAGACGCTCGTATCTTTCTGGTCAGAGCAGAGAGCTCGCGCGAACAGCTTTCATTACACGACACCGGCCAACTGGCATAAGCGATACTGCTACTGAAATTGAACTATTATTAACCGTAATAAAAATACGGCACATACGTACCAGTCTGTATTCGTCTGTTGCGACGGGGCTGACGAGGCAGCGGTGCCGACGGCTAGGCGTTCGTCTGTTGTGGGTATCGCGGAATGGTCGCTTTCCGGTCCATCCGTGTATCCCACAACTCCTGCCGCTCGTGCACTTAGAAGCATTGAGCGTTCAAGTGGTGTGAGGTTGTTAAATGCAGGCCCGAGCTCCTTAGCGAGGGTTTTGTTGTCCGGATAAGGCGATGCCGTGACTAGGGCTGCGGGTGCACTAGGTTTCACTAGTATTTTTAAAATGGCCGCCATCTCGGTTTCGGCACGAGTTCCGGTTCCTGTCTCCCGCGTGTGGGTGCTATATGAAGTCGACATACTACGTATCTGTTTCATAGACCGGCTCGTATGCGCCATTGTTCATGTCACGAAATGTGCAATTTAGCGGGAGATTTAAATGTTTGGCTTAAATTGCCTTATTTATCAGTGAATAAAGCATCATTTGCTTCCGGGAAAGCGCTTGGGGTACTTTGAGACACCTAATCTTTCGAATAAAACAAACTTTTGTTTTCTCTTCATGGCTCCTTTAAACCTGTATGTTGCATGCAGCAAGAACTGTCCCGTATAATACGTTTTCAAATAGACGCTTGGTTATAGGCGCATGTACTGAGTCGCAGATTATCCGACATGCAACGTGTAAGAGTAGTTTTTGTGTAATACGTATCCTGCGAACGGCATGGCGGACGTGGAATGTCGTGTTTGCTTTTATGCCAATGTTGTGTCTTTGTACTTCTGATTGATCACACACGAGTAAAGTTTCAACCAAGCTTTCTCTGGGATACTATTGAATAACGTTCCGTTAATATGACCTAGAGAGCGCCGTAGCGTAAAGCGAAGTTTTGAGAAAACCCTCTTGTTTAACCTAGCCAACAACAATATGGTATATATATGGGCGAAGTGGACAGCGTCCACTTCAGAAAACATTGCATAAAAGAACCACATAGGAGACAAATCACATCAAACGCTTTCTCGGAAATAAATATTTTATTTCTGGAACAGTAGTATATATGCTCTACTATGTACGTGCACTCTACGGAAGGAGAAAATTGTCACAGATTTAAAACGGCTCCGTAAGACAATCTAAGGGGAACATATCGTTTAGCAACGGTAAGTATGCGCGCCAACTCTCTGCTAGGGCCCCCAGCTGTCTGTGCAGGCTTTTTGAATACTATATCGCCTTCTTTCTCAAAGCTCTGGTCGTGTCGCTAATGCACGCGCCCTTTTTATTCTTGCGTGGAAAGCCTAAATTTCCCCTAGTTTTCCCTGAATTTCTTCCTTAATTTTCCCTGAAATTTTCTCTAAATTTTTGCATAGTCACAGTGCCATGAAAAAATATTCTTGTCGTTATAAACCCGGCTATATACATTCTGACTACAATCAGCCGGCGAATGCCACCCCCTTTACCTGACTATGACTCACCATAATCTTGGCATCTCGGACAGGTAGGCGTGATAGCCACCCACAAAAAGCCAGCGAAACTGTGGAATGTTTACAAACCGCTGTCAAGAAGTCTGAGTAAGTAGCATTGATGGTGTCAAAATGGGCGTAGGTATTTATATCTTCTTTAATGAACGTGAATTAAAAAAAACACTTCATACTTAGGAAGTCAAGCAGTACCAGAGCTTAGTTCTTTGTCAGGTATGTAGACCTAAGCATTCAACGTAGGTCAATGTATTCGTGCATTTGCCTCCTTACTGCTCCAGGGATGGAGCAGAAGGATGAAAATGCACGAATACGCCGACTTACGTTAAATGCATACATAGCAAAAGTATCGGAAGCGCAGAGAATGTGTTTGTGCTCAACGCGTGTTGCCGACCAATCAAGAAAGGTCTCGATATCGCCGGTACAATTCAAGACGCCGCTACGAAGGCAGGCTCTCGACCATTACTTATTTTGGGGGACTTTAACGCTCCTCACACGACGTGGTGATACAAGTTTTGCTCCAAGTGGGGAAGAACATTAACTAACCTGATTGACCACTTTGACCTCACCCTCCTCAACGAACAATGCACTCCTACCCGTGCAGGCACAAGCACCTCAAGGGACACCACACCAGATTTATCATTCTAAGCTGGGACCCTCGATGCTACATGGCAGACTTCGGGGTGAACCTGTGCTCGGACCCCCATGTGCTACGTATCACGATCAAAGGAGTGGCGTTTAAGGCGAGGATGGGCATGGCATAGATCACGAACTGGGACAAGCTAAGAAAAGGGCAGGAAGACCGTTCAGAGGAGGAGATGGAGGGCCGGCCGTACGAGAGCTGGGAAAAGGAGCAGCTGGCGCTGGTGTACAAGCACACGCAGGAGACTGCCACGACGCGCGAGACTCCATGCATCGACGCACGACTGGCGCACCTGTGGGATGCCTCAGCAGCCTCACCAAGCGGTGGAAACGGCAGCGACACAAATAAGAAAATGAGGAAGAAGATTAATGAAGTTAGAAGGAAAGCAGCTGAGTATGCCGCCGAACTCTGTAAAGGGAATTGGCTCAGCTCTACCCCCACACTCTACCCGCAAGACTCGGTCATTGCTCCGCCATCGCATAAAGCCAGTGACCCGCAAAAGCGCGACGAACCTAAGCATGGCGCGCACAATAAACAACTACGCAGGAGATGCGAAGAAACTCACGGAAGACCTCAAAGACAGGTACCTGAATACGGAGAAGAGTGTGAAGCAACCTGGACCGCAAAGAGGCACCTTCAATGAGGTCTTAGACAGGCTTTTCGTCGACTCTGGATTACGAAAGGTCATTTATGAAAGTAATAGACGCAGTCCTTCAGGATTGGACACTATTACTTACACACTTGTCAACAACTTGAGCGACAAAGCCAGAAAAGAGCTCCTTGGACACATGAACAGGGCCTGGGAAAGCGGCGTGTTGCCAAGCAGCTGGATAGAGGCGGAGGTCAGGTTAATCCCAAAGTCTGGGGAGTCACCACACATAGATAACTTATGGACTATCTACCTCACGTACTGCGCGGCCAAGGTTATTGAAAGAATGGTGTCGCATAGGCTGCAAAAACATATATGGACAGCCCTGATCGGATGGCGGACTCTCTGTTCGGATTTCGGAGGCGCTTAATCACGCAGGACGTACTGCTGCAACTGAAGGAAGAGGTGATCAAACAAGCCACCAAGCAATCGCCTAGAGCCATCTTAGCCCTGGACCTCAAGGGAGCGTTTGACAACGTCTCCCATGCTAGCATCCTAGCCAACCTTCAGGCCACAGGCTGTGGAGAGTGGGTATACAAGTACGTGCGGGATTTGCTAACAGGCCGCAGCGCTCCAATCAAGGTGGGGGAAGCGGTATATCCACTCATAGTGTTGGAAAGTAAGGATACCCCACAGCCATCCGTCCTGTGGCCTCTTCTCTTTAATATGGCACTCTTGGGCCTGCCTAAGGCACTCGGAGTAGTGGAAGGTTTGGGGCATGCGTTGTACGCCGACGACATTTCACTCTGGACGAGAAGGCGGGCTCCTCAGGATGGATTCAAGAGACGCTGCAAGAGGCGCAGATGTGGTTGTTAAATATGCGAAGGAGTATGGACTGCGATGTTCGCCTCAGAAGTCTGAACTTCTGGTTTTCCACCCTCTGCGCCCAAGACACAGAAGGAAGACGTGAAGGTAGTCCTAGAAAGCGAAGACATTGTTCCAGGACCTTGTGGAAAGATTCTGAGGCTCACCATACAGGCAGAAAACAAGGCGACTACGTCCGTGCGCAACCTTAAGCACTCCTCAGAACAGATCGTGAACATGCTTCGGCGGATGGCAACCAGGTGGAGAGGAATAAAGGAGAACGACACTCTGAGGCTGGTGTTGTTGAAAACCAGAAGACAAAGGGCCGGGATGTGCAGAGGGTATACCATGAATTCTATTTACGTAATGATGATAGTGTGCACGCCCCCTTCTGCCTCCTCTACTTCCACAACATCCTCCCCCGGGCTCTTGACGATTTTCAGGGTATACAACTTTTGTACGGGACGCGTCAAGAACTGTCCCGCCGACAGTCGAACTTTGCATGCACAAAATGCGTTGTCACGCCCAGGAAACGCCTGTTGTATGACTCCCGTTTTGCACAATCCTCTTGGGCCTCTTCCTTGTATAAGGACGACGTCTCCAATCGTGAGAGGTGCGGAGTTTTTGTACGGACATGATGAAACGATGAAAGCTGAAGTACGTACTCCTCCCATCGCAGCCAAAATGCGTTCATCAGAGCCTGTCTATAATACCATTTTTTGGTTATGTCGGTAGCACGTTGTTCCAGGAGATCGAGTTGAACGGTGGGTAGAGCAGTCAGTCGCTTACCGATGAGAAAGTGAGCTGGGGTCAAAACTTCAAGCTCACCAATGGAATTGCTCACAAAAGTAAGCTGCTGGGAGCTAACTACCGCTTCAAGTTCGCACAGGACGGTGTTCAATTGCTCTGCATTCACTGTAGCTCTTTCGAGAACAGTTCGCAGTGCTCGCTTCACGCTGCCAACAAGTCTCTCCCAAAAACCTCCCCACCAGGGTGCAGCTTCTGCGTGGAACTTCTGACTTATCGCCTGTTTAGTGCAGAAGTCTTGAATTTCAGGAGAAGCGCAAACTCGGAAGAGTGATAGAAGCTCCCGGTTGGCGCGTCTAAAAGTATTGCCATTGTCGGAGTAGATGGTACTCGGCACTCCTCTTAGCGCTATTTATCGCTCGAATGCCAAGATGAATGAGTCTGCCTTAAGACTGGAAACTTGCTCCAAGTGTATGGCTCTCATCACGGCACAAGTAAGCAAAAGGATATACGTCTTTGTCACTCCGTATTTAACCACCAGTGGTCCAGCAAACTCAATTGCGACGACGTCAAACGGACTGGACTTCCGAAGTCTGTCAGCTGGAACCGGTGGTGTAGATGCAGAACCTGGGTTCGCCTTGTATTTTCGACAAGTTGGGCATCTATAAATGATAGATGAAAGTAAGTTCCTCATGAGTTTCGCCGATTTTCTTTGGGATCAGAAGCCATTGATGATGATACTTGTGTAGATACCACCTGCTGGTTCCAATGTATTCTTCTGGTGTGGGGTATTTGCTTAACAGATGAGTTTTCTGTCGCATCCGAGGATTTGTCTGTTTGGTGGCCTAATCAAGGACTTCGGTGGTCTCCTAAACTTTCCGCGTTCGTACAGTGTCCAATCATTGATGCGCTTCCTCAGTTGAACTGTCAAACGGGTCAAGTGCTTGGGAAAAGGTCTGATTGATGCGGATGACTTTTGGCAAGGAGAAAGGTCTTTAGCTCGGTTTTTCAGGCCTCTCTTTGCTATTGCCTTGCGTGCGTCATGTATGCGTTGAAGCTTGTGATTAGTGTTCCGTGGGAGCTGCTTCAAGTTCTGGTCTGATGAAGGTAGCCGACACTCAGATTGGTCACTGACATGCGACGTTTTCTCTGAGTGCTGCTAACGAATGGATTCCGACTTTGCTTTTTGGAAATTGTCCGGTGAGTCTTCACGCGGAATGGCTTCATTACCGATGTCCACGATCATATGAGGCGGCGTCAGAATTGAATGATGTGGAGATCGAATATCTATCAGTTTCTTCTCTCCTTTCGATACAACTGAAGAATCGGAGATGTCGGATGAGACACCAGCAGTATGCCGAGATTCTGTTTTCATTCGTTGTTCTAAAGCGCATTGTAATCTGGTTCTGGTGTAGATAATAATCTCTTCCCATTCAAAGCATGTGGTAAATTCTTCCTCGAGAGCTCCACTGGGTATGTATGGCTCAAGGTCGTTGTCCAAAACTTTAAGCTTGGCTTCGTGTTGTTGGAGGCGGTAAAGAAATATTTTGAGTCCTAGGTGACTTGGCTGCGGGCAGGTCACTTCGGCAAGGGCTTCGGCTCGAATTTTCTGTATTAGTGCACCAAGTGTCTGTCGTTTTATGATAATAATTCTGATAGCAGGAAGCTTCAATAAACTGTCCTCTTTTTCCGCGTCCACCAACGTATTCTTCCAAAGTGAAATGCGGCTCTGGATTAACTCACCCAGATTCCACAGCACGCGATGAGACTTCGGTGAGGTAAACAGTCTCATGGGCCGTTCGATATGTAAGCACGTCCGTCGGCATCGGTGGGGTCTCTGGCTTCCATCGTTCTTGAACCCAAGGTCGGATACTTCCGAGTCGTCGAGGGGGTTTTGTTCCCGGGTTTATGGCACCAATGTTGTTGAAAACCAGAAGACAAAGGGCCGGGACGCGCAGAGGGTATATCATGAACTCTACGTAATGATGATAGTGTGCACGCCCTTTCTGCCTCCTCTACTTCCACAACAGTTGGTACACGCCTTTGTGGTGTCAAGAATAACGTACGCCACGCCTTACCTCCTGATCAAGAAGGGAGAAGAGAGAGAGAGGTGAACACAATAATACGCAAGGCCATCGGAGTTCCTATGAGTGCATCGACGGACAAACTCCTCCAGATGGCTCTACACAACATAGCAGACGAGCTGGTCGAGGGTCACTTATGCAGCCAAAAACAGAGGCTGAGTCACACTAAGGCGGAAGACAGTGTCCTGGGAAAAATCGGCTGGAGCGTGGCAGAGCTGACCGATAGAGAACAGCTCGCGGACAAATGGCTAGGCACAATCAAGACCAAGCCTCTCCCAAAGAACATGAATCCGGCTCACCATGGCGGCAGGCGTGAGGCTAGGGTCAACAAGCTACTGGAGTGCGAAGGCGGTGTCGCCTTCACGGGCGCCTCCAAAAACAAGGGAACGACCAGAGCAGTGGCGGTGGTGACAACCAGGGGTGATCTGGTGACAAGCGCATCGTTTCAAATCAGAGAGGCGGAAGAAGCGAAAGAGTTGGCAATTGACCTACCCCTCACGCTACCGGGAATTTCCAAGGTTGTCACGTACTCACAGCAGGCGTACAGGAACTTCCAGTCCGGCTGGGTGTCCCGGCGGGTACTTCGCATCCTGAGAGACAATAGGCCTCCGGAGAGCGAAGTTGAATTAGGATGGGTTCCAGCCCACTCCTTGGTGGAGAGCAATGAGTTTGCCCACCGACAGGCCCGCGCGTTAACATAACGGGAAACAGCTGAGGAGGAGGCCAGAAGTCAACGTATGGTCACCTACAGAGAGATAGTGCGGTACTATCGAGAGGATAGGCAGATACGTATTGCCCCGCACCCAGAACTCACACGGGAGCAGCAAGTCATGTATCGACAGATCCAGTCAGGATCTTTTCCCTCCCCCTCACTTACTCAATAGCATGTTTCCCAATCAGCACGACAAGACCTGCCTATTATGCAAGCATCTCGGTACTCTTCGCCACATGATAGGACAGTGCGAATTTAGCCCCCCCCCATCCGCATTTCAACCACAAAGAACCCCACCCTTACCCCTAGTGAGCGTTGGGAGATCTTGCTGTCCAGCCCTCCCTTGGAGGATCAGCTATGGCTGGTTACCACGGGCCAGGTGGCGAAGGCACCATATGGAATCCCGTGAAGAGGGATCCACTCTCATCCAGCGCCTTTAGCGCTTACATGCTCTGCAATAAACGTTTTTCCTCCTCCTGCTCAATCCCTGGCTACCGCGCTCTGGTATAAACTCATACAATCCCCTCACACTGTTGAAGCTCGTGATGGTGTTAACACCGTTGGTTAGTCGGATATCACACCCAAGTTTGTGTTCGTTTGCTTATTCCGTTTCTTTCATTTATACGGAGAGAAACGTTACATAAAAAGTCTCTTGGAAATTTGCTGTTGTCAACATTGGCACAGATATTCATCTGGGGTCAACAAAAAGACCACATGAAACGAAGAAAAAAATGTTTTTCTTTCAGTCAACAAGATCGAACAGCTCAAGCCCTCACACACTGGCTGTCACCTCCTCTGTCGGCTCGGGTACCTACTTCCTGCCACCCCACCACCCCCGCCAACGCATCCCTCTGGAAGTAAGCAATTCAATCTCCGTCGCCCCAATACCCAAGAATATGCACCCCGTACATAACCAGGGTCGCCGACAAGCCCGCATTCGAGTGCTTCGCAAGATGCTTGAAGTTAAGCGACGAGACACCCGCTACGTTGACGCTGCCAAATGTGCACCTAAAACAGCCTTCGCAATTACAACAGTAAAACGCCGAGGAATTGAACTGACTTCCACAACAGGAATCGGCAATAGACTTCACAACTGCACAAGAAATCGCAATAGCCCTCGCAGCCACTACATCCCATGATATCACAATAGCCACAGATTCGCAAGCTGCCTATCACATTGCTCCCTTAGCCCTCCGCATCCTAAAGTCCATCCCTAACCCTCCAACACTCCATCGTCCCTGTCGAAAGCGTACCCGTCTGTGCCTCAAAAATGTAAAGATATCACTTAGAAAAAACAGCGCCAAAAACGATACGACAGGGACTGAAGACAAACACTGCGCTGAACAGCCAACTGAGGTTTATTTAGAAGAACAATGCATATATACTAGCATCAAAAACAAGGAGGAGACAAGGAAATCCATAACACAAACACACAAAAAATGGAAGTAATTGTGGAAATGAAAGCAGCCACGTGTAATGCGTTGATCATGATCCTGGGTATCTTATCTACCTGTCGTACAACTCGATAGAGGGTGTGCTCACGCACCTATCTCCCATTGTGTGGATGACGAAAGCCTCGTGAATCTCCCTCGTGCGCTGCTCGCGATACCGCTTCAGGATGACGGTGCGGTAAAATGCTGGTGGAGATATCTTGCATTGCTGGCACTTTGCACAGTGTGCAGCTAGATTGCTGCCAGTGCCTGTCCGTACCGTGTTTGCGGCTCCCTGAGCCGGTCATTACTGCAGCGGACAGTTTGCCCGACATAGCTTTTGCCACACGAGAGCTCAATCTTGTACACCACACCTTCTATAGACTCCCTGAAGCGATTGGCGTGTTTCTTGCTGCATTTTTTGCTGTTTACCGGCCCCGCGTTCACCCGGCCGCACATACCGCTAAGTTTTCTAGGCACTGAAAAAACAACACGCACTCCCGCCCGACCACCCGCCTTCTTAATCCGATGGGACACGCTATGAACATACGGTATCAGCGCAATTCTTGGGGACCCTTCTTCCCTTGTGCATGGTGTGCGTTGCTTGTGGGTCTGCGAAATCAAAGTCTCCGCTAGCGCGCTGAGCAGCTAGCACGGAAAACCTGCATCGGTCAACCTTGCTATCTGGTCCCCAAAGCTGTCCTGCACACCATGAGGGCACGACATCTCTTATGCATTCCACATTGCCGAGAGAGCAATGCCACGCTTCACTGACTTCTGGGCCGTTCCTGGGCCGTAGTGGTAGTTTCCAGCCTTTGGGCTGGAAACTACCACTACGGCTCAGGAACGCCGCTGAACAGCTTTCCAACAAGACCATCAGAATCTCTGTCAGGGTTGCTGACAGCGGAGATCACCGCCGGAAAGGTTGAAAATGGTTTGCAAACAATCTTGATGTCGTTCGCAGGACCACCAAAGGAACAATCACGGCTCGCAGCAGTACTACAACCCTTCGCAGCGATGTTCAGGGAAGCTCCGGGTACTGTGAACATTTTGGAGCACCACATCGAGACGGGAGATGCGGTCCACTACGGTTCAACCCGAGGCCCTTGAGCATCCACAAGCAACCACAGCTGGACGAAGCCCTGCAGGGGATGGTAAATACAGGAGCGGTGAGGCCATCAAGCAGTCCTTGGGCATTTCCGATTGTGCTGGCGGATAAGAAAGATGGTAGTGTCCGCATGTGCGTAGACTACAGACGCCTAAACGCGATAACCACGAGAAATTCGTATCCCTTTCCATCCATCGATGCGGTTATGTATGCGCTAGGTTCAGCAAAGGTTTTCACTACACTTGACTGTAGTAGAGGTTTCCTACAGATCCCTGTAGCGGAAAAGGATATCGAGAAAACAGCGTTCACTTGTACCAGAGGGTTGTTTGAATTCGTGAGGCTGCCTTTGGGTTTGTCAAATTCCCCAGCAACTTTCCAGCGCGTGATGGACATCATGCTGGGGGACGCGAAGTTCAACTACGCGATGGCGTACATGGATGATGTGGTTGTATTTTCAGACAACCTTGAGGATCATGTTGTTCATTTGCAGACTGTGTTGGAGGGCATGCAGAACGCAGGCCTCACAGTAAACCCCCGCAAGGTACAACTGGCTGCCAGCAGGATCGAGCTCCTGGGCTTCGTTGTGGACCAAGGTTCAGTCCGGCCAAACGAGGAGAAGCTCAAGGCGATCTTGCAGTTCCCGAAACCAGAGAACGTCAAAAGTCTGCAGCGCTTCCTGGGTATGGTCAGCTTCTACAGGCACTTCATTCCGAACTGTGCACTTCATTCGTCAACACTGTGCAATGCCGACCGCAGGGGCAGTAGGCCGTCGTCAAGCAGAGTACATCTGCCTTTTGCCTCTGTACCACAGGCTACTCCTGTCTGAATAAACTTCAACTTCAACTTAACTTCAACTGTGCGGACTTGGCACGGCCCCTCCATCAGCTGCTAAGGAAGGGCGCCAGGTGGTCATGGACGGCTTCGGAGGAGCAGGCGTTTCAGGCACTATCAACAGCCATCGCCGACACCACAAGCCTGCGGTTGCCAGATCTCAACCGCCCCTTTGTTGTCCAAACCGATGCAAGTGAGTACGGCATAGGGGCTGTTTTGCTACAGGAGCATAGCGGCGAACTGTACCCTCTGGAATTCGCCAGCGGCACTCTCTCGGCGGCCGAACAGAACTATTAAGTCACAGAAAAAGCGTGTCTTGCCGTAGTGTTAGCCCTCAAAAAGTTTAACATGTACTTGGATGGCGCGGATTTCACGATACAGACTGACCACCAAGCACTGTCATGGTTGTCACGGCTTCAGAACCCTGCGGGTCGCCTCGCACGCTGGGCGCTAAACCTGCAGAAGTATCACTACAAAGTGTAATACAAGAAGGGCACCAGCAACAAAGCCGCGGACGCCTTGTCTCGCGCACCCCTACCCACACAAGAGCAACCAGAACCCCAGGTCTTCGCGGTTACAACGCCTGCAGAAACCTGGGGAACCCTGGTAAGTCGCCAGAAGATGCTTGAAGCGCAGCAGACTGACGAACAGTGCAAGCGCATTCGGGAGTCCATTACGACCGCGGAGAACGACGATACTACGGCGGCACGGGCCCCGGACTACGACTGCTACGTCCAAAGCCAGGACGGCTTGCTACTGCGGTACATCCCAAGTGCAGATACGGACAGTGGTGAGTATCTCTTTCGGATATTCGTACCAAAGCGCCTAAGGCGGTCTTTTCTAGAATATTACCACGACACCGCCCTCGCAGGTCATAGTGACGGACAGAAAACATACGAAAAGCTATGCCGCGTTGTCACATGGCCTTGCATGAGAAAGGAGGTAATGAAGTACGCCCAGAAATGCCTAGTTTGCCAGTCTGTAAAGCCAAGAAGAGGTAAACCACCTGGCCTCATAAAGTCAGTCGAGAGCCGCTTCCCTTTGCAGATCGCGGCTTGCGACGTGATGGGTCCATACCCAAGATCGGTAAAGGGCAATCGCTACCTCCTTGTGGTCACAGATCATTTCTCCAAGTGGGTCGAGCTGTACGCGTTACGTAAACTTGATTCAAAGTTGATCTGGGACAAGTTGTTGGATACGTTCACCCGCTTTGGATTTCTGGAACAACTCATAACGGACAATGCGACGTACTTCACCAGCAAGAACTTCGTGGACACTTGTTCGCTTCTGGGCGTAGTACATAAGAAGACTACTCCGTACCATCCACAAGCCAACATTACGGAACGTGTCAACAGGAACTTGAAGATGATGCTGGTGGCCTTCACTGAACGCCACAAAGACTGGGATGCTCGCCTCTCGGAAATGGCGTTTGCAACTAGGACTACGGTCAATCGCTCGACCGGCTTTACACCGGCAGCCCTGCTGTTTGGCCGCGACCTGTGTTTTCCTGTTGAACATTCATTCAGTGACCAGGTCGAGGTGCGCCCTCGCACATATGTTAACTATGCGCAGGATCTTTGCAGCAGCCTGAACGAGACCATCCAGGATGCCAGGCAACACCTGGATTTGGCACGACTCGAACACAGCCGGCAGTATGACAAGGGACGGCGCCGGTTTGAGTTTTCCGTCGGGGACCTGGTACTGCGCCGCACACATCCGTTGAGCGATGCAGCAAAAGGGTTTGCTGCTTCCCTGGCTGACCGATGGGAAGGTCCTTATTAGGTAACAAAGCGCCAATCTCGGCTGACTTATCGCCTTCGCAACCTAAACGGAGGACGGGATACGGGTCCCGTACACATTGACGACCTTAAGAGATATTACGAACGGCACTCGGAAGAAGAAATATAATCTTGTTCATTTTCTTACAGGATGCCCTACCCGCTGAACGATACAGCAACATGGCTCGAGCATGGAGACCCTCCTAAACCCGCATTCATCTCAAACCCACTGGAGAAGTCTTCCTCTGCGGCAGCCCCAGCGCTTCTCGGACAACTCGGGAGTTGTCCGGTCTTGGGGGAGGGGGAGTGTAGGGACGCAGCCCCTACGAGCGCCCGCGCAGGGTGATTACTATGAAGTGCGTCAGTTCCTCATGAGCCCGTGCGCGCGTGTGTGATGAACAGTGAGACGGGACAAATACGTGTAGTGCGGATACAACCCGGAGCATGCGCACAACCAACGGAGTGGCGTAAAAGCGGCGCTCACAGGAGCGCCGAAGGGGAGGGGAGGGGGGGGGGGAGTGCGCACCGGGGCACACGCGAGAGCGTCTGCTTCCGCGGGCTGCGGACGGGACCGACGGGCGGCCAGCCACAGCAATGACGCCCGGACAGCGAGGAGCAACCAGCGTCCGCGGCGGACGCTCTTTACCCGTCGTCGGCACAAGTGACTGAAGACATCGTCGTGAGTGTACAGCACCAGGCCGTACCTTCCTGAACAAGCAGTGCTTCAACTGCCGCAATGTTGTCTTTACGCGCACGCTGGCTGTACTACCGTAACAGTGCCTCCAAAGTTGCTTTCTTTGTTTTTTCCTTCCTTTGTTCTCCCGGAATAAACCGGTGACTTGTTCTCATGTGGATTGGCGTTACTTCGTCGGGCGGGTTCGGGCTCACAAACCCTTTACGTTCGAAGGGCGTTCCTTCAGAGTGAAGAATAAGGATCCATATTTGGCTGGCCTATCTGAGTTAAAGAAGAAAACGGGATTGTATGATACGTGCTTTAGCGAGACAAGGTTTGTGCCGATACCGCGCAATAATTATGGCATGCAATCCCTGTCTTATGTTTTCCGCAACTACTCAACAAATTTTAAGCGCAAAACATTCATAGTGCCATTTTTTCAAGAAAGTGTTTTCATGATTTGTTTCTTTGATGCGCTCTCATATTTGGTTTCTTTTGTTCTCAAACTGATGTCCACAACCGGAAAAGACGAAGTTGAAGAGAGGCGTTCCTTTTCTTCCGTTTTCTTTTCTTTTGCTATCACCAATAGTCAGATAGCGGTTATCATTTTATTTTCGTGTGTGCGAGTTCAATTGTGTCCCTTGTTGCGTCTTTTATGTGTACACTGTATTAGGTTACATGAATGAAAATGCATACTGTGGTTGAGTATGTATCACTTTACTTTGCGGTTCAAATCTGCGCCGATCATTGCTTCCAGTACTGGGCCAGCCACCTCGTCAAGCTGCTTGAAACAGCAGCTTTTCCGTCGTCATCTTCCCGTAGGGCAACCCTGAGTAGTATGTGAGGCATTCCTCCTCTCCTCTCCGGCACTCCTCTCCTCTCCGGCATTCCTCCTCTCCTCACCGAAGCTCCTCTCCTCTCCGGGATTGCGCGACGAATGGCGTGATTGCGCAACACCTGCGGCTCCGCGCACGATAATGCGAAGCAGTTTAGGGTTGTCGCTGACTGCGGTCAATCTTCTTCTCCAGGTGTCCACCCTCACTGGCACGGTGGTTGAAGCTCGAGTTCCGAAGGCATACTTGGCGACCTACGGGAGGATTCAAGGCGTCCCTCTAGAATACACGGATGAGGAGCTTGGGAGCTACTTACGTGACCAAGGAGTGCTATCTGCTCGCAGGCAAGTTTCTTATTCACGTACTGAGGACAGCGTCATTGTTGAAACTCACCGAAGATCAGTCATTCTAGAGTTCACGTCTGGCACGCCAATACCTGCGCGAGTGTTCCTTGGCTTCTGCAGCTTCCCCGTAACAGAATACATGGGTACAGCCACAAAGTGTTTCAAATGTCAGAGAGGCATGGGCATACCGCCAAAAATTGCAGAGGACCCGTACGCTGTAAGATATGTTCCGGGTCTCACTCGTACAAAGACTGCATGTCACGGGCCCAACCTCGGTGCGCGAACTGTGGCGGACCGCATCCTGCGTCGTACGGAGCTTGCCCAAAGAAAAAGGCCGCTACTCTTGCTCGCTATGTAGAGCAAATTCAGGGCAGTGTTTCAAGTCGACTTGAACCTCCGCCGTACCCTGATCTAGTCTTTACCAGTGATGTGCAGTCGACGCATGGCCCACCACTGCAAAAGCCACCTCCGAAAAAGTCCTATGCGGGAATAGTCCAAGAACAGTCGCAGAACAAAAATTCAAAAGTTCCTTCTGGTGCTAGTTCTCATGACCAATCCTCTCCCTCGATACGGCGCTCTCGAAGAGATCACGAGGAATCAATAAGCCCGACCGGCCAGATCGACATTGGGAATCTGCTTATTCCGATGCTCTTCGCAGCGATCAAGGCACTGCTACGGGCTAACTCGTCCTCTCGGCGCTTCCCTGAAGTTGAGGCTGTTCTGGCTCTAGAGCCCCTAATAGCATCTAACTTCACGACGCAACAGCGAGATGGCATATGTCAACAATGACGACTCAGCCGCCGTCCCCATTTCCGATAGTGTCCATAAACACCCATCTCAAGGACTGTACAATTTTTCAGTGGAACGCACGTGGCTTGCGTTCAAAACTTTCCGACTTTCGGGAACTTTTACGTTTATACTGTCACGCAGCCAAAGACGACGCAGCTGTCTTGAAGAAACAACAAGTTTATTGGAGCGAAATTGTGCTCCCCTAACAACTCAAAAGAATACAGCGGCGGCGAAGCAGCGGTCAACAAAGGGACTTGCGCAGGCGAGTGTCGTCGAATGGAATGCCGCGGCGTCTGCTCTGCAGGCTTTTATCTTTTGGGCGCAAGTGTTTCTGCAACCGTCGATTCACATCCAAAACATTGTAGATCACACAAGATTATTGTGGGCTAGCGACATTAGGGCGAAACAGTCTGCTTATTTGAATGTGATAGCCCGTGCGGCATAAAAATAACGAATGGAAGACACGCTTTGCTTAGAACGCAGAAAACACAGCGTGGCCCGGCAGTAAAAACAAACAATAAACAAACAAACAATAAATAAACAAGGCAGTGAAAACAAACAATAAACAAACAATAATTAAACAAACCCATACATGGTTCGCGGCATTACCCCCCACCCTCTAAGAGTGCATTGACCCGATGCTAAAATAAAAGACATTCCGAACAAACAACAAAAATGTCGGTCATCTTGCATAGTAAGGTTTCAAGCGAACCACGTGGACGATTTCGGGCCGCGTGCGTCGTCGTGATGCTCCGGAATCACCATCGGGGATCACGTCGCAGGTAAGTTGGCCGACACGTCGCAGAATCTGTTAGGCTCCCGAATACCGTCGAAGAAGCTTCTCACTGAGTCCGCGTCGTCGGATGGGAGTCCAAACCCAAACACGGTCCCCTGGGTAGTACTCGACGTCTCGGCGTCGGAGGTTGTAGTGCCCGGCATCCACCAGCTGCTGGTCCGTTGTACGAACTCTAGCGATCAGGCGGGCCTCCTCCACACGCTGAAGGTATCCTTCGACGTAGGGGTTGAGGTCGTCGTCTTCTACATGCGGAAGCATGGTGTCAAGCATCGTACTTGGCAGTATTCCGTAGACAAGCTCGAACGGCGTCATTTGCGTAGTTCCCTGGATAGCCGCGTTGTACGCAAACTTGACATACGGGAGCACCTCGTCCCAAGTCTTATGTTCAACGTCGACGTACATTGACCGGATATCTGCGATCGTCTTGTTCAGTCGTTCCGTTAGTCCGTTCGTTTGGGGGTGGTACGCCGTCGTCCTTCGGTGATCCGTGTTGCTGTAGCGTAAGATTCCTTGCATAAGCTCCGCAGTGAAGGCCGTTCCGCGGTCCGTGATTAGGACTTCAGGGGCTTCATGTCGCAGCACAACTTGCTTTATGAAGAACTTTGCGACTTCTTGTGCAGTCCCCCTCGGAAGAGCGGCGGTCTCTGTGTAGCGCTTCATGTAGTTTGTCCCTACAACAATCCACTTGTTCTGTGATTGCGACGTAGGGAACGGGCCTAGAAGGTCCATTCCAATCTGTTGAGAGGGCCTCGGCGGGACGGCGATCGGTTGCAGAAAGCCGGCGGGTCTTGTCGGCGGCGTTTTTTGTCGCTGGCAGTCACGGCAACTCCGAACGTAGTGGGTGACATCGGATGTAAGGCGGGGCCAGAAGTACTTCGCCTTGATTTTTGCAATAGTGCGAGCTGTGCCGAGATGTCCGGAAGACGGGTCGTCGTGGCACGCTACCAAAATTTTGTCACGGAGCTCTGCGGGGATGACAAGTAGATATATCGTTCTCGTTCCGGTGCTGAAATTCTTCTTCACGAGGACGGAGTTTTTGAGGCTGAATGCTGGCAAGTTCCGCTTGAACGCCCTAGTTATGGCGACATTGCGTCCTTCGAGGTAGTCGATCATGACGCGCAAGTCGGGGTCGGCACGCTGCTGGGCGGCTAGGTCGCTCTCCGTTACGACTCCGAAGAACGCGCTGTCTTCATCGGAGTCTTGTAGTGGTGGGATCGACGGGGGCGCGAGACAGGCAGTCGGCGTCGGAGTGTTTCCTGACAGATTTATAGACTACTGTAACGTCGAATTCATGGAGGCGCAAGTTCCGCCGCAAGGCGGTGTCCCACGCCCAATGCTAGAGCTCCAGCCAGTGGCAGAGCATTTGCACCGGGCAGAAAAAAAAAACATTGTGCGCCCGTCACTGTGCCATCCACGCTCTGGAGCAGCATTCGGGCACGCCCAGGCGTATCGTCTGTGCAGAAACATATATGACGGGCTTAAAGCGCATGCCAACAGAGATTTCTTCCCCGCAGCAGGTACGCCAAGGCAAGCTCCCCAGTACAATGTAGGCCTACTGGAGGATTGAGGTGTACCGTGGAGCGGGCAAAGTAATGGAGGGCGCGGGTCCTTTTTGCGATGAAAACATTTATGCAGTGCAAACGTTACCCAGAGAACTCCTGTTGAAACTAGCGTCCCCTAAATGTTTTTAAACCAATCTCAAATCAGTTAAGGTGTATTATAAAACATTGCACCATAGAATAAAAAGAAAATTATACTATTTAAGGCAATCTGGCCAGGGGTTTTTACATTGAATTATGTCATTATTAATGCTAACAGGATGTTGGGATATTCGCGCCGTAATTTTTATAGAGCCCCTTCCTCCTTAAAACTCCTTTTTTATAAATCACAAATTCGGCCGAAACTGGAGTACGCCGCCTCCTTCTGGGATCCAGCTCAACATAACCTAATACATTCACTAGAAATGATCCAGAACAACTCCGTACGTTTTGTACTTACTATAATCGAACAGCCAGCATAAAAGCAATGAAATCTAGTCCTAACTTGTAATCTTTAGCATCTCAAAATAACCTTGAAGCCCATACCCAAAAATATGAGTCAAGACCAGGCAAGTCGCCGCGCTGACAGGCAAACCGCTACAACAAGAAGACATTTTCCCCCAAAACTACGGTAATTTACACCGACGCTGCGTACAACAAAGACACCAAAATCGGAACGACAGCTTTTCATAGCGACGTCCTCTCCGAAGTAGCCCTGTACGCCTACGCACCCTCATCGACATCTGTGGAGCTTCAGGCTATTATCAACGCAATAGAGGCACACCAAGATCAAACAAAACAGGTAATCATCATGGACAAGAAATCGGAAATTCGCAGTCTACGAGAGAATCACATGTACCCCCCCCCCCCCATGCGCTGCACACTCGCCAGCATCACACGTAACCACCCCGAGCTTCATACTTCTTTGATAGGGTCCCTGGACACGCAGGTGTAAAGGAGAATGAGAAGGCCCAGGCCCATGCCTCATACCTCTCTATGATCTGGGAACACCGATACCCTGGCCTCACTTCTATGACACATAAGAGCACAGCCGAGAAATGCACCAGACTCGTAGAAAGTACTTACGAGGACGTCAGAGACCAGAGAACCACCCTCCCCCACCCATGAAAATTCGCCCACCCTGACGCTGTCCTCATTCGACGAGCACAAACCGGCACGCTACCAACACAACACCTACAACACTAGGTAGACGGGCTTCCAGGCACAACAAAATGCTCACACTGCGACCAATACCCCAACAATGAACACACCCACTAAACATGCCCAAACATACAAAGCACCCTGAGATCTTCCCTGCAACCAATTCCTGCCACAAAGCGCCCTACGTGCTGGGAGGCATGGGTCACACCGCCTAAGGAGCTTGAAGAGCTCTATTGGACCACGCTTGTGAACCACATCAAAAACACGACAGGACTATAGACAGCCAGGACTATAGCCAGAACTATAGTCCCTGTAACCTAACCAAGAAGCCAAGCAGTGCTTTGGACACAGGTTTCAAAATAAACAATATCTCTCTCTCTCTCTCGACGCAAAATCTTTCACCTCAGCCTGTTTCATAAAATATTTCACCATACAATCCTACCTGATGAGCTCATTTTGCCTCAACAGTATACAACTCCTCGTTTAGATCACGTACACAAAGTAGCAGTGCCATCATGCCGAACCAACAGTTCCTTTCAGTCATATATACCTCGCACATCCATTGAATGGAACCACCTTCCCGCCCTTACGGCCAACATCGAAGATCAGCAATTATTTAATAATGCCTTAGCTAACGTTGTATAAGGAAGAAATTTTTTATCATATAATGCACTACTTCTGTTCTGTTTCTGTTTATAACCACTCCCCTCTGTAATACCATATGGTCCTCAGGGTACCAATAAATTAATAAATAAATAAATAAATGCAGAAGAATTTAACAAACAACACTTGCGAAGCCATCTGGTAAGCAACGCTCGCCCGAGGCGCTGCTTACAACAGGAGCTCCTCGGCAGACATTTTCCTGTTCTGATTCGCTATATATATATATATATATATATATATATATATATATATATATATATATATATATATATACAGGGTAAATGGTTCTGAGTGGCTTATATGGCGCTCGTTGAGTTTAGTGTATATAGCGAGACGAATACAGCTCTGCTGTGACGTCAGCCCTGCACCGTTGGGCACGCAGGCTTAGTTTTTTTAGGCCAGGTGGTGCAGCGATTGTCAGGAGGCCGCGTTCGTTGTCGGGCTTAAAATAACTTCTGTCTGTCAGTGTTAGGCTAAATAATTTCGCCCGAGTTCGTAATCAACGATACCTCTTTTTTATTCTTCGTAACTCCTGCCATCCCTCTCTCCATGGTTTGTTGAATTGAGATAAGTTTTGTTCCGAGGTGTTTAGTAAGTTACCAACCTCCTGGGCAATATGCGAGTGCCCCACAAGTGCAATGAGTGTCAGTGTGTATTGTTATGGGCCGAGAAGTCCACTGTGTAATACTCCATAGGTCTGGCACGTAAGCCGGCTTTAATGTCTTACCTGATACGCTATCCGTGATTTACATGAGCACCGCGAACTTGTCCGAGATAGCTTCATTCATCCTTTGTTCCAATACTTGATACGTGGCTTAAAGTGAAGTCGCTCTGGGTATCCTACTGTAATTCGAATTTATATCTATATTTTACCTTACGACAAATCTTTCCGAGTTCACTTTGTAAAAAAACATTCGTTCATCTTTTTTCAATTCAGTTAATACGGCGATTAGACGATGTTGGACAAAATTCTCAAGTGAGCCAGACATCCATAAATCCCCCCTCTAGACAGGATGCTACTTCCGAGGGATGGTGTCTCCTTGTCCGACGCCATTCCGACTGATCATATGCCGAACTACCGCACCCGTATATTTCAGGAATATTCTCCTCCCCAAGAGCCCAAATGTAATTCTCTCCTATTCAAGAATACGGATTGTTTACTTTACCCAGTTTGAGTAGGTAGGACAGAGGAAAACTCGCGGCGGTGGCTCAGTCGGTAAGGCGCTGTGCTGCTGGGCCTAACGACGCGAGTTTAATTCCGTGCCGTGGGGATGCGTCTTCTGATGGGGGCGAAAAGTGAAACCGCCAGTGTGTTCGAGATTTCGGCGCACGTTTGTGTAGAGTCGGTGCGCTAAATATTTCAATCAATCAATCAATCAATCAATCAATCAATCAATCAATCAATCAATCAATCAATCAATCAATCAATCAATCAATCAATCAAATATTCCAGCTTTACGGGTTGCCGGCCCTTACAGTTCAAGGTGGCAGCATGGGCTAGCTACAATACAGGCTGAAGTGCGAATATAAAAGATTCAGTGTTTCTATCGCTGTGCCGGGTTGTACTGAATCAAAAGATTTTATATAAATTGCTTCTACGCGCTGCTGTACTTTATACCTCGTTTCCTCCGTAAAAGAAAGTTATAAATTTATCGGCGTGAGTGCGGTGTACTCGTATGTATTGACATCTACAATGGAGAGTTTACTGCTGACGCCTTGGAATTAGCAACATTTATTTCGCTGAACAGCGACGCTGCTGCTGACCGGACACTGGTGTAGCAACAAGGCGGAGGTTAAAAAAGTGATCTCGCAGGCTTGTTTGACAAGCCTCGCCATCTAGAGAGACAGAGAGTGAGAGAGAGTAAAAACGACCCCAAAACAGCGCCATGTTCGCCTCGAACACTGAAATTCTTTTTAGCAATTCATTGGCATTACCCAAGTCCTCCTAGTCTATTCACTGCTCCACAAAACATCCTTCCTCCACCACTTCCTTGAGCTTCCGTTAACATTAGTGCCAATACGGCCGCTGTGACAGCATACCGACAGCCGCCTGAACCAGTGTCCTTTGCATCGCAGGTTGGTGTATTCAAATGCCCAGATATCGCATGGTATCAGGTTTATTTTGCGCATTTGCAGTTGCCGGAACTATGATTTTTGTGTTTTTACCTTGGGTTTATACTTGCTAACAAGATGTCTACAAACCAGCTTGGGAAGTAAAATGAGTGTGGAAATGAGATTCGTGAGCTTCGAACTGAAATGAAGAGATAAAGAAGAGCATAACATTGTGCAACATAGCCTTTGAAGACATACAGAAGTTGGCTGCTTCACAATAAGAGAGGGGTACAATGAAGAAATAGCGTCCTAAATGCGATAACTGGATACCGGAGCTTCATCAGAGGCTTGTGCAGTGCGAGAAGTATTCGTGTGGTTCGAACATCGAAATAGAAGGGCTCGTTGAAACAGACGGCGAAAACATAGCTGACTTGGTGAGAAAAGCGGTGACGCAGTGGGCGAACCTGTTCGATGCCACGAGATAGAACACTATCACCGTGCGCCTACAGGAGAAGCTGGTAAAAGTGCTGTTGCCGTGCAGTTTGAAAGCAGGCAAAAAAGGTACGTTTCGCTGAAGATGGCACAAAAAAGCCGTCAAAATAGGCAGGTTGGAATTAACAGGAACGAACAAATCAATCTGAACGACCACCTATGCCCTACCTTGAAACGCCTCCTTTTCCTGGAACTGACAAGGAAACGCGAGTTCAAGTGACGGTTTGTGTGGACACGAAACAGAAAACCTTTGCATGGAAAATCTAACTTCTCCCTCACGTCTGGACCACCCACCCTAATATATATATATATATATCATGCGCGGAATGTATCTCCAAAACATTAACCAGCCTTCACGGGCCATCCAACCCTTACGCTCGTAACACAGCCTCACCCCTTTCAACACCTGTACTCGATGACAACTGTTGGGCGATTTCCCAAAAGTCGCGGGTCTCAACTGCCCCTGTACTGATATACTGGATATCAACCCGCACTCATAACTTTGATTCGGTTGACCTTTGTTTTCAATACAATTTGCCTGTTGTCCATGGGAGTCCCAGAAAAACTCCAAGCACACACTCGGGGAATAGCTTCTGTCCCTATGTACTAAATCAGAACCCAGTCTTCGCATCCAGCACTTCTCCTGGTGCCCACGCAATAAAAACTTCCCGGCTTCTCCTCTTTGCATGATGTCCTTGTAGTAGATAAAAACGGACACCCATCTGACTTCGGGTGACTTTACCGCTGCGCTCCACAGCTGCTGTTATTCATATCGTGCAACCTGTGGCTCCCTTGCCCTTCTGACCGATGACTTCAATCTCTTCGCCCTCAATCACACCATCTGACATACAGAAACGGGCCCCAGCATTACTAGAAACACTGCCCTGCATCTCTGGTGGGCACAATTGACGTCTGGTGGTGCTTCGACAAAGAAAACCTTCGGCTACAGAAATTGTGAGTACAGCGCCAAAACTGGATCTCCCCCTCAATAATTGGCACGGTCTCCGGAAGTTCGTCACCTTCCGCCTTATGGATCTTCATCGAGCACTGGATTGATGAACTCATTGAGACTGCGCCGCCAACACTGAAAAGGTTGGTCTCCTCCCACTCTATCTCCGAAGAACACGGCCAGCGGAGTTTTGAGCATTTCGGACGACATACCGCTCTACACAAACTTCAAATGGCGGACTTGAAGTCGCTCAACGCTAATTTTATACCTCGAGGACACCATGGTTGCCAGGGCAATGCCCTCCTCCTCCTGAATTTACGTTCGTGATTTGATAGCCGTGTTGAAATGGGTTAAATCGCCCTTTTGATTCGATACAGCAAGGGTAATGGCGTAGCGATTGTCGTAATTGGCATCATCCACATATATCGCGTCCTGGGATATTAAAGACGATAGTCTTTCTTGGGCAGCTTAAACCCAGAACTTTTGGTCTGTCTGTTATGTCTGTCTGTCTGTCTGTCTGTCTGTGTGACTCGATTCAGCCACCCGAAAAAAAACCTAATTGTCTTATATACTCACAGCTAAATCTGCCCGTCTAAGTCCGGTGTAATGTTTATACTTGTCATCATTGTTGAAGAAGAACAATACATTACACAAATATAAGACAAAAAATTAATACAGAAGTGGTATTTGCAGTGTTCCTTTATAAAAAATTATACATGCTTAATTTTTGCGAACTTAAATGCTTTATCAACTGCAGAATAAAAATACACTTTGGAGTCGCCTGCTGTCGCCCGCGCCACTATAGCTTCTGGCGCCGGTTTAAGAAATGAACCGGCAACAGTTACGAAAGGTTCCACGAGATAGGTTCCACGTTCTGCTTGGAACGCACGTGGAGTAGGGCAACGTAGTTCTATCAATGTTGAAGTAGGGCGCCTCGATTCACGCGTGTCTCCGCCGTACGGCAGCGTTGGCATCGAGACACCCGGCCTGGAGCAGTGGAACGCTGAACATTTAAAATTATTTAAGCAAACCTTTGTCGTCTTTACCTTGGGAGGAGCGCGCCGCAAGAGGAACAACATGATAGGTGAACGGGAAAGCGAAGGGAGGCATTTACTTGGCAAAAGTCGATAAAGACTATCTTCTTTAGTCAACATTTGCAACGAAAAAAGCAGATACGCTGAACATTTTTTTGGAATGGTTTCTGTAAAGAGTTTGCTCTCGCAAAAGTGTTCCCAGGTGCGCGTTTTCCAGTAGTAGCGGGGAATAATGAGCGTCCTGGCGTCGGTTGGAATTAACAAGCGACGACATAGGGCATGACAACTCGTTGATTTGTAAGACGAGTTCTTGCCCGGAGGAAGGCATAGTGCATATTCAGTGATAAAATGCACTCCGGCACACCTTCTGGGTGTTTTGTTCAGTCTTGAGTAAAGCGTGTCTTGGGGGCTTTTAGTCATTTTGAGGTCAAATAAGCAGCCCATCGTCAACTTGGATATCTCTATGGCACCATGGATGTCGACGAATTGTGATGTAAAAACAACGGAAGTTAAGAAGGCTCACACCGGTATCAAGTGCACTGCAGGAACCTCCTACGGCATGTCCAATAGAAAAATTACAGACGCTGATCGGGTTCTGGGCAAACACGGATATCTCAAATTTATTGCGCTTAGAAAGCGAACAGAAATTGTACGTGAAAGTTTATTCGTCGCGTAATTCGCGGTACTTAGGGCTATCAAAATGGCCGCTTCTTTGTCAAAGCTTGGTAGCATGCCCCCTAAATCTCCCTGCCTTCCGTACTCGTTCGAAGACAGTACCACATATCGCGCACACATTTCAACTCAGCCTCCACACAGCAGTGCATTACACGCATGCCCTTAGAAGTCCCTGGGCTAACAATGTTTACTTTCACTTTAATTATACACCTTTTCCAATCCTAAAGATGAACAGGATGATCAAACGGAAAACGATCCACGCAACTAACGCAACGACGCAACTAGAAATCCATATCATCGCAGTAGCTAACTTGGCGAAACATTTAGGTCAGCACAAAATGTTCCATCTAAAAGTGACGTCGACTGAAAGTGTCGCATATTCGCTGCAGTAAACAGTCTGTTTTTGCCCCACGAAGGAGCAGCTCGTAAACCTCCGCACGGTGTGCCCTTCCCAGTGCATGTGGCCAAGGGCACGAAGCTAGTTGGCCGAGGGCGCGGTGTCCTGCTGAGCCGCCGCACGGAGAAAGGAGGCTCGCTCGTAGTACTTGTCGTATATTCGCCGGATGGTGATTATCTCGTCCACAAGCGCTTGCGTCACCATCTGCACGAAGGCCAGCAGGATGACGAAGACGAGGCAGACGCCCGTGATGATGGTGACGTTTTCGCGCACGAAGCGGTGCGCAGCGTCCAGGCAGTTTCTGGTATACACCTGGAACCAGGCGTCGTAGTCGGTCATGTTCAGCACGTTGCGGCCGCACGACAGACTCACCACCTGCGCCAAGGGAGTAGAAGGGCCGATAAAAAAAGTCATTCAATGTTCGAATGGCACTGCAAAAATTCCGGAATAAACTTCTAAGCAGTTTTCACATGAACCGAGCGTGGTGTCTTGCCGTTATTATCCACAGTGACCAGCGTTAGTATAGAAAGCATCTCATCTATTTCGACAATGTCATGAAACACATTATCAGCCCAGAATCGCCGTGCTAATCTTCTTGGCGAGCTGGTGAAGCCCTCTCTTCGACGCTGCACAGCAGAGGAAATGGCAACTGCGCTGACCATCGCTTTCTGCCAAGACAACAACGCATGCCTATCTCGATAGGTGTAAGTACCAGTTGGAATCTAGCCGAATGGCAATCGAGGGACCGCAAGTTGCCGTAAAGAGCCAGCGAAGGGCACATGGTTATTTATGTAGCTCCGTGCAGTATTATAAGTGCTACAACTAGTCAACCGCCCAGCACCCGCCCTTGGCCGAGCTGGCACCGTCCTCTCCGACGGTGCCTGCTTCTCCCTCTTAGCCAGTGGTTTGTACAGAAACATGCTCACGGCGAGGACCCAGTTACGCCCGAGAGGTTCAATGTGCCTTCGTCTTGAGAGGAATCTCCTACCCCGGTCACCATATCTTGCAAATAATCCATAACGTTAGATGAAATTGTACTCGGCCCCTATCATATATACCATTGAACAAATGACTGCGTTCAAGGCCGCAGTGCTATGTTCGCGTGAGCACTTGTTTCAAAGGGCGATCCAGATTTGTGACTTTCCATAAACTGCGAAAAACCTTGTTCGACATCGCACATGCGTCGTGCTTAGAATGGGCTATAAGCAAACCTCTGAACCTCATGCTACTTTTTAAAAATGTACACACTCCAGACTTTCCTATCATGCCTGCTGAGCTCAATTAGGCTCCCTGTCCACCTTTCGGTCTTCATGATTTCCTTCCGCGTAAATTCACCGCAGGTCCTACCATTTAACAAGTGCTTATACGTCTTAATATTAGGTTCTCTTGAAATCTATGTTTCACAACATGCTTTCACTCAGTTGACTTACGCAGGCATCAAAGATTTGAATACATTTTTTCCGTGCTGTGACAATACTTGTTCTTAACACGTCCTCTCTGACTCGTCACATGTTAGTTATATACGCATGAACGCGTGTATGTCTATGTACACATGATATGTCTACATACACATAAAGTTGTTAATAACCCAATGTAGCTTGTGTTTCATTTGTGCTTCATTTTGCCTTTTTTAGGTCTTCCTTATTTTTCTTTCGTTTTCTGAGGAGTACGCACATGATGGATATTTTTGATTTTGTTAGGTCAATGTTAAAAATCTTTTATTTCTTATTTGTTATTTCTGTTGCAGAATTAGCTCCATTTATGCCATTATAACGATTAAACTGGTTAAATTCGCCCGTTATGCATTTTTCTTCAAATCCAAAACTAATGCTATTTTCCAAATGCCATAACGCCAACTAATGCCATAATGCCAAACCTAATGTCACTACGTGACTGCTGTCGCTTCTTTACTTTGTCGCTAGCTGAACTTATCTTTAGATATCGCACGACCCTCGCAGCAAAATCACCCACAACAAAGAAATACCTGCGCGAACGTGATTAGTGCGAAGATTGATAGATACACAAACGCCAGCTAACACAACGAGAGAAAAAAAGAGACAACCGCGCCTGCTAGCTACTGCATATTAACCACAGCTCTGTGATGGCGCTAGCTGTTGGCAATTGACATGGTGATGATGATAGCTACTGCACTCGGGGAACACCCAGAGAAACCCCGGTTTCTCCATCACGCGAGATTTACGGCGCTGTTACTTTTCGCCAAATTCGTAATACCGATGTTCCTCGATTATAACTGGGAAAATGAATTACGTGCGTTACTTTGAATTATGCGCTATATTGAAATTCGTAGTTCTGAAATATTTTTACATTGAAAATATAAGCAACCTCGCGGAGATTCCTACAATATTCGTAAATTTGAGAAATTCGTCAATCTGGGGTTCGTAGTAACCAGATTTGACTATCTTCATTTATGCTATTATAATGAATAAATGATTTAGGTTTGCCAGTAATGCGCTTTTCACGATATTTTGCTGGTCTTTTGCTTTGCTCTTTCGGTCCTTTTTTATTTGCCTTTGTTTGGCGAGGGCGTGTATAGGATACATATATGTTGATTTGGTTATTTTATATTATAATCTTTTGAGATATTTTATGTTTTTTTTGCTTTTTCACAACTTCTATTTCCCCAGTATGCCTACTTACACAATTGTAACGACTGCATAATCATAAGTCCCAAATTATGCGGTTTGCGCAAATGCAGGTCACTACGCGGGGTTGGTACCTTTTATCGAGTACTTTATTTCTATGTCGTTTTGCTTTCTCGGATTTTTAACCCCAGAGCTGTTGAAGCTTGAGCTCTGTCCATGCGGTTCGTTAACAAAAAACTTCCGTCACCGGCGAAGTAGAGAGGGGGAAAATGCTACGGCCTTGTAGTTTGCGGGAAAGTGGGGATGGGGCAGGGAGCCCACGGTCACGTGTTGCGAGTGCGCGCCTCAAGGAAAAAAATGTGGTCAGGGAGGTCATGGGAATTCGAACCCGGGACCTCTACGCCGTGAAACCGGCAATCCTAAGAACTCGGCTCACCCTAATGAACCTAGCGGTAAGGAGTAAGCTAGCGGCGGGGAACAATAGCATGTGCAGCCACTTGGAAAAAAGAAAAGTTGCAGAGACATCTACGTTTGTACCCTAAGATGTAAGGCACGATAGCGATACTTCGACTCGCACGGAGCGTTTCCGTACGCAACTGCTGCATTTCCGATCTATGCTTCACGAGCACGCAATGGTATCGAAAAGAGAAAGAATAGCAACAAGGGTTTTTAATCGCCGTGTCCCAGGAGAGACAAAGGCTCTCTGCGCTTCTGTGGCTTAAAATGTGAGCGTGAAAGGTTGCGAATGCGAAGTGTTGGTCAGTTTGAGCGAGGAGGAGGAATCAGCGTCCGTGTATGAATGAATTAATTTTTTCATCCAAAAGAGATCGAACGCCTCATGTTGCGGAAGAGGACGAGGAGAAGAGGGAAAAAATGTTCAGCAGGTGGCATGGGATCAAAATGTCTATTCCGTGATGTCTAGGCTGGGCTGAACAATTTTGCTTTTCTTCGAAGAGAGAGAGTGAGAGAGAAAGAGAGAGAAGATTGTTGTTCAGGAAGAAATATTTGTGGTTTACGAAAATGGGGTAAAGAGATGGCAGGGAGCTCAACGGTGGAACCTGAGTCTACGCCACCAGATGCAGCAGCTCCTCCCCTTGCCCTCTACATCAGCTCGCGCTGATCTTGAGGTAACGAGCTGGTCAAATCTGCCTCCCATGCTTCGAAGATAGGGAATATGTCATGTTGGAGTTGTTCTCTCCAGGCCATACCCTTGGACATGGCTAGGTTGCGTGCAAGGCAGCGGATGTTTCCCTTATTTTAGCAAAGTTCTAAGTTGATGTCTGATGTTCTACCTAACACCTTAACGCACATGGATTTTCAGATAGCTGTGTTGGTTTTTCGTCCACAGTGTTTTTGATTCTTCTGACATTGACATCTCGTTGCAGCAAGGGGAAATATGGCGTTCGTGGGCATAGGATGAGCATTCGTTTTTAACGTTTTACGAAGTAGGCAGTGTGGTAGACGTGGTCCCAAGGAGCACGGTATGCGAGTTCATGTGCCTCTTGCATAGTAGCGTCGTACGTGTTTAGACCATTGGATCCGGCTGTCCACTTGACGTTGTTAGCACTCTGGTTAAGGATGGAAATATCTTACCGAAGCGCTTGGTATTCTGCCTCTGGAAAACTGTATAATGTCCTTTGTGAGTCTGTAGTGATGTTATGCTTTCATTTGATACTTCTGCTAATCGAATTGCGAAGAGAATGGCTCCAACTTCCACTTGTTTCTTCATGTATATTGGAGGGTCATGTAGTAACAAATATTGCCAGAGTAGTCAACTACGACAATTGGGGCATCGTACTTTCGTACATCCCGGAGTCTGTGTGCACTGTGGTCACAGGCCGTCCTGTTCAGGCAATTGCAAACTAGAACGCTTGCCGAGCCCAGCGAATACTGCACAAAATGTATCTAGAATCACATCCCGACGACAAGTGCCGGGCGTGCCGCCGGAGAGACGGCGACATTCGAGCACATGCTATGGGACTGCGCCAAACATCCAAGCGAAGCTAACTCAGGATTAGGCGCTTGCTAGGCAGGGACCTCGCGAGCCGGAAACGGAGAGCGAGGATCCTCGCAGAGCACCCGCCAAGAAGACGACGTAGGCGACGTCTGAAGCGCGCGTGCGCGCTTTACTGCAGGCTTAATAAACGTTTCTCCAATTCAAATGTCTCCTTTCTGCGTGGGCGGTGTATAGGATACATATAATTGTCTTCGGTAATGCATTTTTACCTGGTTGGTAGTTTTCGTATGTGTTGCTTTCTTATATTTCCCTTCGGCTAGTTATCTCCATTTACGCTACTATAACGAATTATTGTGGCAGATATGAATGTTTGTTCGAATGCAGGCTCTTAGACGGTTGGTCCATTTTCACTGTTTTTACTTGTATTTCCGTTTGCTTTCTAGGCGTTTTGTATTTTTTTGTTAAAGGTGGTGTATAAGAGTAGTTCATTTGGGTAGTTCATCCTCGCATTTTTTCGCGTTATTTTTCAGGGGTTTCCTTTGCTTTTGAAGCTCCCTTCGACCAACTATCGTCATTCACACTGGTATAACGGTTAAACTTGTTTCAGTTCGCCCATTACGCATTTTGTGTAACTCTAGGGCGCTACACCGTTGAGCCAGCGGAGCGGGAGTAGGGTCGTTTACGCGGCCAGGAATGCTGATACAGCACTGAAAATCAGAGTGCTGGAGTCAGGGGGGGGTGCATCGAAGCCGGAGCTCTGGTTTGGGTGATTTGATATGTAGGGTTTTAGCTGTATTGGCGATTTGCTACCATGAATTACAAGCACAGTGGTCCGATCTCTATGTCAGAGAATAGGAACACACACGTTCGGTGAGAGGCCAGGACGTTTTATTGTAATGCGGCTTCGCCAATCACATCGCTCGCTCTAGTTCGCCGCGCACAAGAGGATTCCAATGCCAGAAAGGGAGAGAAACGCCGCGTGACCCGAGGACCATGTTGTTCCACTGGATGGCGTAGTCCGCTGACCTCTATGCTCTGACTCTGGTGCAACTCAAGCCGCGCCGGTGGGAGGAGCTCGAGGTTGATCAACGCCGGGCTATCCTGCTTGGCCTTGGCCTTCCGAGCACATATCCGGTGGTGGCGACGTACACAGAGGCAGGCTCTTGGACTATCCAGATGCGGGCCTTGCAGGTGTGGCTCCACCACATCCACCACGCGCAGGGCACATCGGACGGCGCGGCACTCCTCCAGCGATACCACAGCAGGCCCAACTCTCGGATGGGCATGCTGCTCAGTACCTACGAGAGCCATATCACGTTGCCGCAGCGGCCCCGCCTGGAGCCACCACCTCCAGGCACGGGGCAGGCTCTACGCATTGTCGCCCACATTGCCGGGGGTCCGTAGTAAGAGGTCCGACTCCACCCCAGGCCATCTACCAGGAGGTGGCTGCCCTGCTGCAGGACGACGCTGCCGGGACATCTGCAGAGTGTACACGGATGGATCTGTACAACAGTCGATGGGCAGAGCCGGAGCCGCCTGCACGGCCCTAAAACACGCCACCAGCCAGGTGTGCAGCCTGCCCTTCCCGGCCTCATCCACCCACGCAGAGCTGGCTGGACTCCACTTGGCCGCGGATCTTCTCAAGCAGGGCACCCAGGCCCGGGGGGCCATCATCTTGACTGACTCACGGTCTGCCCTCCTCCGTCTGCGTGCCGCCGACCAGCCAGCCAGCTCTAGCGGCTACGTTGAGCGGTCGCTGGCGGCCAAGCTTCATGCGGTGGAAGCGCAGGGGTTTCCACTGCGACTTCACTGGCTGCCATCGCACGTGGAACATCAGGGGCAACGAGGTTGCAGACGCCTTGGAACAATGGTGCTGCTCGCCAGGCAGGGGTTCCAGCCTTCCGGGATGTGGTGTCATTTGACGCTGCAAGGGCTATCCTGGCACGAGTGGTGGAGGCCATGCATCCAGATGCCCGAGTAGTCAGTGGCCAGGCCCCGCGGGTCTTGCCCGGACGCATTAGCAGAGACGCCCGGTCGCTCCTTCTTCGCCGGCGGCTCAATTGCTGCAACGTGGGAGCGCGCTTGCACAACCAAGGCCTCCGAGCATCCCCCACCTGCGCCGACTGCCCAAAGCCCGAGACGCTAGAGCACTTGCTGTGCTCTTGCCCGCAGCACCACACCGCAAGGGCAGAACTCCGGGCCGAACTCCAGCGACTCGGTGCCCCAAGCCACAAGCTAGAAGACTTCCTGTTCCCCACGGGACCGGACGCCATCCGACGGGAGGTCTTCCAGCACCTAGTCAACTTCCTGGTTACAACAGGACTAGCGCTGCGTTTGTAGCCGTCCAGCCTTGGACGAGACGAACGGTACATAGACTACCCCACTCGCCTCCTTCTTTCCTCTCTTTCTGTCTTCCTATCCTTTGAACCCACTTTTCCCTTCCCCGGACTGGGTTGTACGAGGGTGAACTCCCCGTTGAGTTCAACAGTATCCCCAGTTCTTTTCTCTTCCTGCTTTCTCAATACATCACCACCACTCCACCATGCTCTCGAAATATGCGGCAGTGGTAGAGTAGTATAAAGTGGGTCTGCAACGTGGAGCACGCATACTCCCATACGATGCTTACACCGATCCCCTTCAAGTCGGCTTCATCTCTAAATACAAATGGCATCCCTGAAGACTTTTTTCAGAGGCGATATAAACCGCGTGATACCAAACTTATCAAGGCGCTATGACCGTCGTCTTTTAGTGATATTTTTTTCATTTCTGAATCCTTGTAGCTGAGTAAATCGCCGCCGGTGGTGCGTGAACGTGGTATCCTAGTCCTTTGACCTTGAGCGTAAATAAATAAATATACAACTTCGCTGTGAGAAACGCTGCACGTTAAATACGCGCTGTTAGGTATTTCTTCCGCGACGATCACGTTGAAATATAATTATATACTTCCTTCCCTCAGTTATTGGACCTAATTACGAAACTTTTTATTCAGAAATGTGGCTTTAACAGAGCTATTCTCTCCAAACATACTAATTATTAATTTGTTTATGCCGGAATATAAGGCACACTCTCAAATTCGTGCGCGCATTTTAAGAGATTCTTGGGCACACATGACTTATCATTAGAATGTTAATACTAACAGACAAATAGATGAAACCGATACTTTAAGACTGGGATAGCACGACACTACATTGGAAACAAGTATGACCTAAATGCAGCAGTTCATCTGTCGGCCGACAAGAAAGCTTTCTTTTCTGTTACCTTTCCAAAAAGCTAAGGCTCAAATGGTGATAAGTGTTACGCGAGGTAAACTGCCTTAAAGATTCAAACTGGAGATGGAAAATTTTCTTTATTGTATCTGCATAGAGAACAGCATGATGAAGACGTTAAATCATCGTCTTCATCAGTCTGCTGATGTCCACAGCAGGGCGAAGGTAGCACGAAGAGTTCTAGTTGCTCCCATTTCTCGTCATGCGTATCCATCCTTCGCGCAAAAACATTTCAACTCCACCCTATAGTTAGCAGTCTGCCTTCAGGGCCCTTTTAAGTGCAGAGCACTTCAGGGGCCGCCTTGTCGCCCTATCTCGTTCGCTGTCGCGCTGTCTAGCAACCACCGAAAATAAGGTGGCGTAGCGACGTAACGGACCCAAAGAGAGCCCCAAATGAAGCGGCGAAAAGGACCCGATGAGATTCTTCGGAAAACAAGTGGTTTATATAGTGATAACCGCACGAAACTCCTGAACCACGGGTGCTTGTCATACATCTCCTCGTCGTTTAGCACAAAAATAATTGCAGGTACATTTGAGGCAAAACCTGGGTATATAACATCCAGCCCTCACGTTCATTTAGTTAGGAACGCCCGTTAGGTTAGTGTTTACTACAGTGGATTAGAATTCTGGTTTACTATAATTTTTACGGTAGAAATCAAAAGAAGTGGCTGCCAAAAATGACGCGTTACAAACTGCGCAGTAACGCACCGACCCATGCGAGATGCCGCTCGCACTGTACCAGTTCGGGGGTGCGCGAGCAGTGCAAAAGTGGGAAATTTTAATTGCATTGGACAAGCCTCCGTTACTATTCATCAAGAGAGGTTTGATACAGGGAATTGAAGAGCGTGATGGTTGGTAGCCGTGAGAGGAAAACGGCGCCAGAGCCGATTATGGCGAATCACTGCTCTGCACTTCCGACAGCTTTCACGTTGAGTGTAACGGCTGTAATTTTATCTATCCCGCCCAGCTGATTCTGTTACTAGAGGTAGTGCTGTAGTTGCGTATACTTCGCCCTCCACTACGCTCGCTTTTTGTTCTGGAGTGATGCGTTGCGTTCCTATATTTGCGTTTCTGCTGTTGCCCAAGCTGATGAACGTTTTCTTTCAGAGAACTTTATGAAGCCTCTTGTTTATACAGCAATAGTTAGCATCCCGGTATCGCCATTGGTGGAGTGTCTAGTGTTTAAGTTGACACGGCTGCCTATTTTCGAGGGTTCTTCAGTTCTTAAGCCTTTGCTTTTGTGTTCCCGAGGTAGAGAGTTCCGTTCCCTGAATTCCGACTGTGTTCAGGTGGAGACGAAAACTAAAAGAAAAAAAACGCCATGTGTCTAGATTTCGGCGCAGATCACAGGTTCACACGGGCTCTTAAACAATATGTCGATTTCTCTTGCAGCCTGCCTTATAGCCCAGTATTAGCTGCGGTGTGTGGACCTCCGAGTGACAGGAGAAATTTACTGTTCGTGACTTGGAGGCGCTTTTCGAACGTGCACCGTCTCATACTCTTACTGCTTTCTTTCCCCTTCGCAAGAAGTTAACTTTAACAGGACACCATTGAGGCAAAGAAGCACGGTGGACTCGTGAACTCAGATAATCCGCCCGACGTAGTAATATCGTGTCAGCCACTCCTGACTATATGATGGGCCCCATGATTAATGCTCACCTGGTCGGAACTGATCCGCTTGCAGCAAGAGAATGGAACCGAACAGCGCTCGATGCTCGGGTTCGTGCGGGAACAGTTGAAGTACATGTTGGCGTTCCAGTCGCGGAAGCTGAGCCTGGAAATGCCACAGCATCGCATTCCCATCTGCGATGGTCGTGAAAAGCGAGGCCATGATTGCGCGGTATCGCACCCGCCGCCTAAAGTACGCGGCTAGCAAGCGGGCTGTTTTTTTCAGCGTTACAACACGAAGGTAATGAGTGCAAGTCTCGATGTAACTTTAGTTGACACCGACGTCTTAACCATGCTGCTATTCTAGGACAACAAATTTTAAGTCGGCGCACCTAATTTTTAACAAAAAACACCACTGATAACGAATAAATTAACGCTTGTAAGAAATGTTTACCTATTAAATTACATCATCCAGTGCTCCGTACGCAGTGCGTTTGCCAAGAATTAGTGGCTGCACATTTACATAAAACCATTTCCAATTCTGTCTGTATTGCTGCGGTTATGTCTTTACAACTGCATTAAAAATATATTTCTCGAAGCTGATTAGTTACTTTTGAAATACACTAAGTTCCCTTTAGCTGCAAACACTTGAAGAGAAGCTTTACGACTCCAGCTAACATATTTGAATCTATCGCAGTAGAAAAAAACAATCAATATTCGTCGCTACTTCCTTTACTTGATTTAACAATTTTACTGCAAATAATCTTTTATTATGCTTTAAAGCAACGAAAGTTTGCTTTAAAGCAACCCCGCTCAATTGACTTAAATGTACGATGGCGATGATGATTACCTCTTAGTAACTAGATTGAGTGGGCGGTTTGTAACTTACAACGGGTGAAATAGTTTCGTTCATTACAGAGGAAGTTTTCTTAAAAGGAATTCCTCCTCCCTAATATTCTGGCGGACTCATTAAAAAGGCGTCCTTGCGTGCTTGTCCCAGCAGACAGAAAATTATTGGATGCCTGAGCATTTCCAATCCATGTGTTCTACCCGATATTTGTTGTCATGTTCCAACTGCGAGACGTAGAGTCTAGTAGAAGTGCGAATGCACAAGTGAGAAAACAGTCTCGCAGAGCTCTTGTCATTTATTGTACATTTTCACAGCGCACAGACAGCCACAAGTGACTGGGGCTTACGTAGTACCCCTGTTACACAGATGTCCGGATGTGTTTGTATTTTTGCTGTTTTTAACAGGCGCAACGAATTTGAACAGTCGAGTACGTGACGTCACCAGGGAAATCGATTAGCGAACTCGGCGCAGGCATGCGAGGCAGCCATCGTACGAACAGAGAAAGAAGAAAGACATCAATATTGGTTTAATAAGTTCGAGGAATGATAAAAAGCGTTAAATACAGATATGCGTCATTATGAAACTTATTGATTTTTGCATTATTCTTGATGTACTGGTTATCCGCCCTATCTACTGTTACCTGAAGCAAAGGTGCACGCTGTGGTTATTGTCCCTTTTAGCCCCAGTGCCACCGTCAGAAGTTTTGAGGCGTTGGTATTAAGGCATCAGGTACATTCGCTTCTTGCTGAAACGCAAGTAGTTGTGAAGATTTTTGCGCATTGTAGACGGCTCTACTAAAAGCTTGTTCATGCATTCTGCTTTCGGAACAAAAAGTCTTCCTGCTCTTTCACCCATACGAAACCTAAAGTTTCTCCTATCGAGAGCAGGGGGAACATTTCATTGCTTCTGGCGTATACACCTTAAGAAACCGAAGCATTCACCAGCGACCACCACTCATCTCTTTGTTTTGTGGTAAACTGCTCTTTTATGACGTTTCAAGATTCCTATGTTTCAAGATTGAAGCAAGTAGTACAACTAACTTGCTGTTCTGTCAGCTATACGTTGAAGAATAGACTGAACGAGAGTTTGTGGCGAGGAACGCAGTGTCAATGCTTCCGTACTTTGTACGTATAATCCACTGAAAAACACGAGATGAACGTTGAGCGTAATGCGATTATGTAAGAGTCAAAAATGAAATGCTGACAACGAGATGGCGGCGTCACAACGAACAAGGGGCATGTACCATTTTCTATTTCAAGGTTCCCCGAAAAGGCACCCGGCGTAACCAAGCTCAGAGTGTATAGCCAACCTGGATGCTATCCATGAGACTCTGGAAGTCCGACGAGTCGCGGTAGTGGACGATGACATCGATGGAGAAGGTCTTGGCGAGGAGCTTCTCGATCTGCGACGGCAATAAGAAGACGACGAGGCCCGCGATCAGGTTGAGCAGCAGCAGGGCGGTGATGAAGGACGAGTACACGTTTAGCAGGCACGTGTTCTCGCGCAGCGCACCCACGCAGCCGCAGAAGGTCAGCGACATGGTGACCAGGCCGAATAGCATCACCGTCAGCTCCATCTTGATCAGGAACGTACTGGCGGAAGAAAGAAACGGGAACGATACAATATGGGCGCAACCTTAATCGGCGTCAATATACACAAACAATATTTATGAGATGTCTCCAGCCTTGAGGAACAGGTATAAACAAGAATGCACTCATAAGACCTTAAATGCGACATAGTTGACCAGCCACGTCTCTACATCCACAAAATGCACCGATAGGGGATGTGCTCAGTTCATTCTATATACGTGGACCGGTCCACGTTTGCGCCAGTTAGGCATGCGCGCAGGGTTTTGTTGGAGAAAAGTGTAAGTAACCTTGCCCACAATTTTAGAAGATTAATACTGAAAAAATTTGGTTAGTCTCCCCAGCGTTTATAGATACTTTTTCAGCTTCGAAACTGCGCCTTCCAAAGCGGGCGCGACTTTACCCTAGGCGCTGAGAGGGCGCTCCGGTCGCGAGTTGCGCTGTGTCGGCGGCTGCGGCGGCAGCGTAGACGGCGTGCGCGGCCGGTCCGCTGGGCTCAAAGTTGCGGCCGCGGTGTAGTTGCGTGTCTGCTCTACGAGTTTCTTCTTTCCGCTTGCATTTGTCTTTACCCTTTCGCGAGAAATGTGCCTTTTCAGTGCATTCGGTTTGGGATGCTATTAAACAGTGCGGCCGCGGGTGAAAGCATTTCGTGACTCCGTCAACATGCTGTGTTTTCTTCCACGTGCTGGGCTTGGTGCAATGCCGACTTGTTTAACTCGCAGTCGGCTGTGCGAGATTTTCCAGCCCACTTTAGTAGCGATGCTTGTGAGGAGGCTGGGCACATGCATCGTTCATTGGGCACGTGCCCTTCACAAAATGTACAACTGTGAACACGAGGACGGAATGTACAATGGAACCCGGTTATAGCGAACTGTAATATGCGCCACAATTAGTTCGATATATCCAATATTCGATATAGCCGAACCCGTCTAGAACGAATATTTTGTTACGAGTTCGCAATACGCTGGACTTCCTCCCCCCCTGCCATTCGCACATAACGAAACGAACACAAAGTATACACGAAACAATCCATTCATTGCATGCATTAAAAGCTACTTTCCGCCTTAACTGCCTACTTTATAGAAAGGGGTAATTTTTTGTTTTCGCTTTCGTTTTGACGGCACCAGCTAGCACCCAATTCTCTACACGAGAAATCGCTTGCACCAGTGGAAGTACGTGTCCTTCAATATCAAAGCAATATTGGCTGAGAACATCGGCTGCCGAATCGCTTCATAAAGCATCGGAATGCTTTGCGTTGTGACATCCTTAGTCTCTTCGGTGCTTTCAGCAGCACCAGCTTCCATGACATCAGCGACGGTGTGTGCGCTCGAGGGGCTCACACTGAACAGGAACATACTCTTCAACATCCAGGAATTTCTCTGGGGACACTGCTTTGGGCACAGCATCTGGAACGTTGGCGAGCTCTTCGTGCAGTTCGCCGATGATGCCGCCTGTGTACGGACTCGCTGGCTGGATGGGCTCCGTCGTGAAATTCCGTGCGTTGAAACAGTTACGGAAGCTATTGGGAGTCACGTCGGTCTATGCGAGGCTCAACATCTCAATCATGGTCAATCAGCACCCCAATCGCCGCTCCGAGACAACGCATTTCGGTGGCAATTGTAGGCGCGCCGAGTTCGATATATCCGATGTGAACTTCGTTACAAGGAATATGATTCGCATGCATTTTCGTAACGTATTTGCTTTTGTTCGATATATAGCGTAATTTGCTCTACCCGGGTTCGTTATAATCGGGTTTGACTTTATATAGCTCCACATGCTAAAGAACTATTATTAAAACAAAACAGACTAGTGAACAAAAACACAAATTCCTATGCTAACAATATAACCAGAAAACATGCAAATCAAATCTCAATACAAAACTTCCTAATTTATCCAGGATTTCGGGTTAGCTTTAAGCGGCGGAACAATTTGATTTCTTTGAAACTACAAAGGATACGTGGATGTTTTTCATAAAGAAAGCATGCAATTGCTGCGCATGGCTATCAGGAAATATCATTCGTGCTGCAACGAATTTGCGCGATTGGCATGGCAAGCGAAATCGTGTGCCCACTTGACAGCTACTGCTACGTGAAAATTAATTTGAAATGCTCTCGTTCTTATTGGTATTTTAGCCCCCCGCTAAAAATCACTGGGCGTACGTACATCTCCTTGCATAATAGGCCCGGTTCAAATAAATCGCGAACTGGAATAGCGCGGCAACAACGTTGAGCAACTTCCGAGAACAGTTAGTTCTTTTCGAGAACATAGCCAGCGCTGGTCACAAGCCCGAAGCGCCGGGGCGGACCGCTACGGGAGGGCCGGCATTTGCATGAGGGCGAAGGAGTCCAACAGCGAAAAAAATCACGTGACCTCCAGCCTTACGTAATGTGTTACGCAACGTAGTTTTGTTATATTTTTCTGCCATTTTTTTTTCTCGTGCGCGCCGCGCGCTGCGTTTGCACGGTGTTGCACGCGCGCTCCGGCAAGTCGACGTTCTCATGTGGTGCTGGTTATTCTTCTTCGTGCCTGCTCTAGGTTCAAGCGCACCGAGCTTTTCTTGCGCGCTGACATCCCGGCGCTCACATGCGGTTTCGGTTATGCTTTCCTTCCGAGTGTGGGTGGGCGCACACATCTGATAATTTTGTTCATTCTTTGAAGCAAACTGCTACAATAAACAGAAGGCAATAAAAAAATTTGCCCCTTGTAGTAGTTCTTCTGAGTCCACTCCTCCAGAAGAGAATATACGCGTGCTCCAGTAGGCTGAGTAATTGCGTTTCTCTACAAGTTTCTTTCCTTTCGTTTGCGTTTGTTTTTTTCACCCCTGTGCGCGAACCTTGCCCTGCCAGTGGGTTCAGTTTGTGACGCTATTAAACACTGCCACTTTCATCGAGTATTTTGTTGACTCCGTCAATATGTCTTTGATGAGCCTGGCTTTCCGAAATGCCAACGTGCTCCGCACCTGGCTGTACGAGCAGATACAGAAGCAACACCCAGAAGCGCCACTTTTAGCGCCGCGATCGGATCCATATTTCCCCGCGCGGTCAAAGAGCTAAGCAAAACGCGCAAGGTATGTCGACTTCATTTTCTTGAAAAGGACGTTGAAAAGACGTATAGGTATCATTAACATAAAGTCCTCGAGATCAACCGGGCTCACACTGAAGGAAGGGGCAGTTTCCGTTACCTTTCCCAACTTTCCCAGCAACTTGTTGAGGAAGCAGACTCGGCGGCGATCTCCGAAATAGAGAAAGGCAGCGTCTGCGCCCGAGCTAGGTGATTACAAAAGGAGAGCACTTGCCCATGGAGTGACAAGAGGAGTTGTCCAACCACGAGGCGCCTGTTCCCTGCAGTGCACCGATTTTCCTCAGATAGTCGAGAATACTGCGGCAGTACGGCTCCCAGCCAACTGGAGAACGGCAGCACTCGAAAAAGAACCGAGACAGCATCGGCAAAATGTTTTTTTAGGTGGCCGGAATGAAAGCGGAGGCCTACACTGAAGAGCGTTGTTGTGAGGGCCGATATAACCTACGTTGTCCGCGAAACGGAAAGATGCTCCAACAGTGGTGTGAGGAAATATTATTTGTGTTGCAATGGCGATAATTTGTCTTCACGCTTGACAGCCACTGTACGCGAAAGCATGAAGAGAAAATGCAACTTCGTTTAATTTGAAAGAACAGGATTCAGTATCTCACTCAGCTCTATTACAGCCCCAAAAGAGGTTTTTTGACAAAAAAAAGCAAGAAGTATTTAAAACTTTCAAATTTTGCGCCACAGTGATTTGTGACGTCATACGGGCAATAAAACATCATTTTCAGTGCGTTAACTGCATGTTAGCATTCAAGTGATGCGGTCAAATGGAATAGAGGCCCCATTACACGCCCAGTCATGTGCCGTCGCGACAGGTCAGTTAGGCGGCTGCCAATGTTCGTGACGTCATAGAAAAGTTGCGGGAAATTGGCTTGCTTCACACGTTTTCTTTAATATCTCCGTTATTTGTTCGAAGATTGCGATGATATTGGTATCATTGTTATCGGGACTAAGCGTCTTTTTAATAAACCCAACTTGTATTTTGTTTATGGCTCCTTTATGGCTCCTTTAGACGCTGTCGTTCTTGGATATTTTAGCCACCGCTTCAAAGCTCCTTGCATAATAACGGCCGTTTCAAATAGATCTCGAACTAAAATGGCCGCAACAAAATGATGAAACATCCACGAACAGTTGTCTTTTGAAGTACGCAGCCAGAAGTGTGAGCCCGGTCGATCTCGACGACTTTACGTTAATGATACCTATACGTCTTTTCAACTTCCTTTTCAAAAAAATGAAGTCCACATACCTTGCGCGCTTTACGTAGCTCTTTGACCGCGCGGGGAAATATGGATCCGATCGCGGCGCTAAAAAGTGACGGATCTGGGAGTTGCTTCTGTATCTGCTCGTACGCCAGTGCGGAGCACGTTGGCATTTCGGAAAGCCAGGCTCATCAAAGACATATTGACGGAGTCAACGAAATCCTCGATGAAAAGCGGCACTGTTTAATAGCGTCACAAACTGAACGCACTGGCAGGGCAAGGTTCGCGCACAGGGGTAAAAAACAAACGCAAACGAAAGGAAGAATCTTGTAGAGAAACGCAATTACTCAGCCTACTGGAGCACGCGTATATTCTCCTGTCCGCGAACAGTTGTCGTTTGAAGTACGCAGCCAGAAAGTGCTGAGGACCGGACATGCCGAGCGGAACGCTCCCCCCTAGCAGACGACGCCTCGCTTTCCTAGCGCAACTCGCAACCCCAGCGCCACGGTGGCGAAAGTCCGCGGCCGGCCTCATTCTCTCCATGGCCGCGGCGGGGAGATACGGAACTGAAAAAAGTATCTATAAACGTTCAGTCTCCTATAAACCCGCTCGGCCAAAATCAGAAGGAAAAACTGATGAACATGTAACCACATGTACACTCAAAACCTGTTGGAAAGTTCCAAAACTCCTGCCGCATCTGATTCATGTTCACATTTTCCAGCGCAAAGAAAATGTCTGGAATATTTGAGACAAAAATTGCCGTAGCTTACATTAGTGGTGAAGCTGCGCCTATGCACTACTCGTCAGTACGTTTATTGAAAAGCGGTACCGCCGACGTCAGCACGGCTCCACAACAATACCAAAACAACTTTATTGTTGGTTGATTGATTGTGGGGTTAACGCACCGATCGCCTTCACAGGCGATTGAGGGGCGCCGTAGTGGAGGGAGAAGATTAATTTTGACCAGTTGCTGGATCTTGAACGTGCGCCGAAATCTCGAGCACACGGGTGTTTAGCTTTTCGCCTAGATCAAAAAGCTTCCCCGCAGACCGGAATCGAACTCGCGTCCTCGTGCTCAGCCGTACAACGCCTGCACTTGCGCTGTGCCTGTCTTCTGTGTCCGCGTTTTTTTTTGTGCGCCCATGAGGACCGTTTGTTGTAATACCAACTACGCCGATCGCATGCTCTTCTTTGTGTCTGCCAATGATCCCTACAGTGGCTTCTCCATTCGAGTCTTGCGCGCGAGTGCGGCCTTACGTGAATTTTTGTTTCTTCACGTGAACGACCAAGCTCACGCGTAACGTAAGCAGCTCTGCTATTAAAAAATGGGCCAGGCGTAATATGTCTAGACCTGGTTATCATGAGCGAAAGGTCTTTTTGGCAGAGACTATATTCACAGAGTTTCATGCATATTAGGCTTAGTAAATGTGACAGTGGCGTTCTCTGCACACCGTGGTGTCTCTGAAGCGGGCGCAGAGACGACGAGGCTGAGGGACAAACACTGGCGACCCCGTTAAACTCTGGCCTGGTCACGCGCTACCACAATGAGAGGCATCGAGCAAGCGCAGATGCGACGCCTCTCCCCAGAGGATCAGGTGGCGTGACGTCCCACCAGCCACATTTGCGCTTCGGTGGCTAAAGGTCATTGTGACCCAATGCGGAGACATGCCGCAGTAGAGTTATCGCTCTAAAAAGTAAAGTGCCCTCGTCCTGAACATCGTACTTCTCCTCCAGTGATAAAGGACTGGATGCCATGGCAGTTCCCGTATGGTGTAACGCTATCGCGCTTTCTGTCCAAAACAGGAAAACAGGAATGACGGCAATGAGAAGGCGTGTTGACGTCCCGAACGTTCGTACTTTCTCCATTGCGTGCTTCCATTTCTGCTCGTATGTTTCATCGTTCCCGTCATTATGATTCAGTGATGGCAAGTTTCGTTGGGACATCCAGTTCATCGCATTACACAGCGAAGCTTCCTCTGGCCAACGTTTCTTGAAATGTTTTTTGTGAGAGCGCCCTCAGTGCCCTCTGTAGTTATTCTGCGCTCCTGCATGCCTTGCTTTCTTCGGCCATCCGCTAGACCAAGAAACACTAGCCTTTGGTCCCCAATGGGCCTTTCGCTATTCTTGTTCTTTAGTGATAGCCAGAACGCTTACACTGCAAAGGAACATTACCTTCATCTAGTTTCTGTGGCAACTGTATGCCCGACTCGAGCACTGCAGCGATGTCAAAAATTCCGAATTTTGCCGGACGGGTAGACTCCCTGTGTGAAAGTTCCGTGCTACGATTCTCCTTTGACAAGACATGATGACGTTGAGTAATTTATTTATTTATTTATTTATTTATTTATTTATTCGTACTCTCAGGGTAATACATTACAGAGGGGAGTGCTTTTAAGAGAAAAAAAGCATGAAAACAAGCAGATGTTTTAAAAAGTTTAACAAGCTGGCTCGAGCAAAGCAGAAGAAAATACTTAACACATTTCTACAGACATACAAACTTGTACACATATACATTTCGGGAGTAATACACTAACTGAAATACCTATCACGGGTAAGAAATTGTCTGTGCACAAAACAAGGCTTAATAAAGTAACACTGCACAATGCAGAGGGAAATAAATTGACATAGTTAATTTCAACAATGTATCGTGGAAGGTGGGAAAAAAGTCATTGGATGTACGCGGGATGAATGAATTAAAACACGCCTTAGTAGTGCAACCAATGACGCCGACTTTGCGCGTGTGATCCAGACGCGATGATACATATGATGGCGAAGTGATTAAACAATCTCGTAAAGTGCTGTGGGAAAAAAAACTTTATAATCAAAGACAGACTTGGGATTTTGCGACGTGAACTTAGTAGTGGAAGGCCCAAAATGTTTTTCATTGTGGTTACGCTCGCTGCCCGGTGGTAGTTTGAGTTAATAAAACGTGCCGAGTTGTTCTGGACCATTTCCAGTAAATGAGTAAGAGTCTCCATGGAAGGATCACATATTGATGATGCGTATTCAAGTTGTGAGCGTATGATGCTTTTGTAAAAAAGAAGTTTTACGGACGACTGTGCGGAATGAAAGTTGCGTTTTTAATAACCTAGCATGGGGTCAGCTTTGTTGTTGATGAATTCGATATGGATTTTCCATGATAGGTCGCATGAAATATGGAGGCCTAAATGTATCTAAGATGAAACAGATTGCTGAGGGGTGCCGTTTAAGTGATACGAAAACGTGTTAGTAGCGGCACGACAGATTCGCATGAATTTACACTTGTTACGTTTAAGGTCATGTGCCACATACGACCCCAGGAAGAGATAGCGTTAATGTCATCCTGTAGCGCATGCGCATCATTAAATGTGGTTATTTCACGGAAAACGACACAGTGGCCTGCGAATAAATGCACTGAGGAAGAAATACAGAAGAAATGTAGATGAGAAAAAATAATGGTCCTAATACAGTGCCTTTGGGGACACTCAATAGCACAGGCTGAAATGAAGAGCTTCTCTCGTTAGCAACTACAAATTGTCGGTGGTTAGTGAAGAAACTTTCAACCCATTTTAGTGTATTAGTATCAAGACCCAAATTTCTCAATTTTACTAGAAGTAATCGATGAGAAACATTATCGAATTATTTCATGAAATCTAAAAAGATATAATCGGCAAAACAACTGCGGTCAAGAATGCTATGCAGTTTGTGAATGAATAGTAGTAGTTGAGTCTCGCATGAAAATGTCTTCCGAAAACCATGTTGGGCTGGATGAAAAAATGAATTAGATTCCAAGAAGTTTGCTATGTTAGAAAAAAATTATGTGCTCAAGTATCTTGCACGGAACGCTGGTGATTGATATGGGTCGATAGATGAAAGGTGAATGTCTGTCCCCTGATTTAAATGCTGCAACCACCTTCCCTATTTTCCAGTCCGACGGCAATTCCCCGACGTCTAATGACTGTTGAAAAATTTTAGATAACATAATATTACAACACTGTTTAGTACTTTTGACGAACTTTGGATTAATACAGTCAATACCAAAAGCGGACGATATTTTGATGCTGTCAATAATTTTACAAATTCCATTGGGATCTATGAGCAAAGGGCACATCGGGATATAATCATAAGAGCGAAATTATGGCGTATCACAGGTTGATGTGCGTGAAAAAGAACTGGAGAAGGCATTGTTTAGTGCACTGGCACACTCACGTTCCGGTATCGGGTCATTGTTTGAATCAATCAAGGCTATTGTTGTCTTCTCGTGTGGGTTTATTACGCTCCAAAATTTATCTAGGATTATTATGCAGCACGGCCGGTAAAGTGTTAGTCAGGAAGTTCATTTTTGCGTTCCTAATTGCAGGCACATATTCTTCAGCTGCTGAATTGTATTGTGACTAATGGCATTGACATTCAGACTTCTTATCTGAGGGGTAAAAGAAATTTTTTTCGACAAACGCCTCTTATTGTGGTTATAAGAAGGGGCCTTGCGGTTATAGGAATTTCTCGAACAGGTATAAATGTTGGTGAGGTGTGTGACTTGATTTTCGAAAAGGGTCCAACTAGACTCAACAGTATGCTTATCATGGCCGTTTAAAAATTTACTTAAAATGCGTCTAGTTCCTGATTTATTTCGTGAAATCGGCGTTGCTGTAATTACTTACGTACTTTGGTTCGCCTAGTATTCTTCTGCAAGCAGTAAATTTATCGAAAAAATTTAGTAGGACATGAATCGCTTAATTTTTGCATATGCGTAATCTCATACATAGGTCAGAGAAAGTTGTGAGCACTAAATCTAGTATTGTAGGCAGCTGTAGCTGTTATTCTAGTTTGTATTAAATCCATTTGAGTTAGAATAAAATTGCACCAATAAGTCGAGAAATTGTTGATTAATGGATAAAGCTTGGCTTGTGGGAAAGGCATTGGATGTCAACTCATATTTCTTGGATATGAAAGTCTCCCAACACGAATAGCGGCACGATTATGTTAGGAGCTCCTCCTCTCTTCTCAATTCTCGTAACCTCACTATTTGCTCGTCATACTGCTTGAAACCGCGGGATAAACCATGATATTTTGTTCAATTCCTAGCTAAATCACAATAATGTAAAAGGCTGAAGCTTTAAGTCATTCCTTGTGCGCTACAATGGAGTTTTGTAATATAGCGGTTCCAGCTGCGACGATGCTTCTGCACGGAAGTCTATGATAGCGAGGAAAATGAATGCTGCTGTCAAAATATTATCAAAGACGAGCGATGGGACAACGGCTGGGTCTGCGATAATAGGCTGTTTCAGGGGGTTGAGAACCTTGAAATCTTGATGAGACCTTTCACTGTTCTCAGTTCTGGCTTCTCAGACCTCCCAGGATGGGCTTTTGCCCGTTTCTTGCATCTCCACTATGTTGCTAAAAGCTCAGCCGCAACTACGTTCAGAAGAGCAAGCTAGGCAGACAAATTGTCGGCACAGTAAACTTTGCGGTTGACAACTTGCAGTCCACCATTTATTGACGCCTGCTGTTTTTGCGGCATGACGATTGGCCGTACCGTGTTTGCCATTCAAACACACGAGCAAATGTTTAGTAGGCAGACAGTAGGCACTCTAACCTATTCGAATGTTGCACAGTGGCAACAGAGAAAATCCGTGCACAAAGACCTGGAGGTTTGCCGTACCTGTAGAAGCTGTAAGAGGGGTGCTGTGGGCGTGGCCTGTTCCTAGCCTGCCCAGGTGTCGAGGTAGGCGTAGGCGCCCACGAGGAGGATGATGACGCCGACCACCCAGATGAGCAGGTTCATCACCAGGAGCGGGTAGCGCACGTACGGGTGCACGTCCAGCATCACGGTCGGCTCTGAAGTCACTCCGCCCGCTTCGCTGGTCCCCAGCGTCGCCTTCCGGCCTGAGGGTACACCAGCTGCGCAGGGCAAAGAGTTCTTTCCGGCGAAGCTGTCTTAGTACCCCTCCTGCATTTTTTTGTTCTCTAGGGCACCGTCAAAAAAGAAAATGATTGGAGGGTCATTATTGTGTGTAATGATGAAGGGGTCAACTTGTGAGCTTGAATAATGAGCCTGAATTCATAAAGCAAAGCTTTCTACCTCTACCAGCGAACGGTTCTTTCGGGGCGTGCGGGACAACGCAGCTGCAGAGAGAAGGGCGGTTTTCACTCTTGTGGCACAGTGTAAATGGCGCGGGTAATTTACCCAGCGTTCTCCGCGCGCTCACGCCGGCGGGCGCATCGGTGCGACCCGGCTTTGTCGTGTGCTTTAGCGACGCTTGTTTTGGGCCTGTTTAGGCGCAGCTTCGCTTTCATTGCGCGCTTCCTTCGCACGTCTAATTAAATTGTCAGACAGCACCTCCTGGGTAACCCGGACACGATGGAATTAAGTGGTCATACCGCAAGTATGTATTAAAGACTGGTTTGTAGGGCATGAAAACAAAATGTATAGACCACATACACACATCTGGCCGCTAAAAAAGCACTACCTTTTCCTCACTGCTTGCCACGAATGGGACTCCGTCTTCTGAATGGGTGAATACCAACTCAGTTGTGTTTTAACAGTTATTACAAAAGGCCAAAGAAGCAACTGAAACTGATAATAGCAATTACAAGAGCCTCAGCTTTTTCGCAATTCTCAAACTCACTGAACTAACTAGTTTAAATCCGTATAAATGGGAATCACTAAGCTCCCATGCCGAATTATTTCGTTGTCCACGCTTGTGTCGCGTGGAGATGTAGCCCCGAGCTAGTACATCAGGATGGCTCGGTTCCGCTGTCTCACCCTTCTAATGATGCTCCTCGCCGTTTTGTTTCAGCCGACGCACGTCAGGGAAACAGCCATGGCGTCCACCGTTGTAGCCTTGCCGTGGCCGACACTTTTGCTTTCGCGACGCAGCGCCTTCGAATTCTAGATAGCGGCAGACAGAATCTCTGGTTTCACGCTTTGTAGAGCCACGTGTGTGAATTCAAGTGACGTCGCATGGGCAGTTGTTGTGGGTGTCATTTATAGCGTTGCTTTCCAACCACCTTCACAGCGTGGATTAGAGCCAATTTTTTATTTAGGTTCTTTGTCTAGTTATTGTGCTTTCCAACTTCTATTGTCTTTGCCCGGTAGGTACTCTATTACCTGGATTGCCGATTCTCTACACTAGATGCACGGGCAAAGTTTCATCGTCCCTCTAAATTGAGCCATGAGGCCTTCCACGTGAGTTTGCTCTCTTATTCAAGGTGTTTTCTAATCCTCAGTCTTGCTGGTACCAGGCTTCATATATTTTGAATTTTAAGCCTCACAAAAGATGTTTTTGAGTGGTATTATTAGTTCTCAGTTATTTTTTCTCTATTTTATCACCGTGATTCACCCTGCATGGTATATCTTTACTAGTAATTACAGGAGTACCCAACTGTTCTATATTTCGAAAGATTCGCTGAGTGCAACTAAGCCTATACTAAGTCTGCTCCTGATGTCTTCCTCGTGGTTTGGAACAGCACTGACGGCTTATCCAAGATGCGTATGTTCACCCACCTCTTCCACTATTTCATCACCGAGGTTTAAGAAATGGATTTAGACATATCTGGATTATTTGCTATGATTATCATATATTTATTCTTAGTTATGCTTCACCGTACCGCCAAACGTTCTGAGGGCAGTTCCTTAAAGATTCTTGAAAGGTCCTTCTACGATTTGCTCAACAAAGAACAAAATGATGTATTCCGTAATTTTCCAGTGGTGCAAATATTCTTCATTTATTCATGTCCCGAACTTCTAGCAATCATGCTTCATAAATGTCTCAGCTTTACACGTGGTTGCCGTGGTTGCCGTAGCCCTGTTGCCGTTTAGGGTTTTCAATTGCACGTGAAATCTGCAAGCGTGCTATAGAAATGTGCTCGCAGTACAAGACTGCAATCGACAGGGGATTTCTTTAACCAACTACAAAAACTTTTAAAGCGAACCTCTTTATCCGTCAGGGATCGCCAACGTCAAGTAACAAAAACGCGCTGCGGGAAAGCCGACTTTACGCAATGAGGTTTCATTAGGTAATGATGAAGGTAAGCGAAGGCACATCAAACACCTCACGAAGAAAAAAAACACTCCCATGTTCAGAATCGAACCTGCGCCTCTCGCGTTATGACACCGACGTCGGTCCGATTGTCGCATTCCGACATGGTTGAAGCGGTTTCGAAGCAGGCACATAAAGCAAGTAGGAAACGTTCAAGCGCCACTTCGTCGAACGACATCGATGGTCAAAACGCGGGTGATGGTTTGAAAGCACACCACCCCGACGAATCTCGCGTGAGAAAGTTGAGCATTTCAAACATCGTTGTCGTTACAAAAAGGCGTGTTGAACTTTTTTCGGTTGCTTAGATTGAAGCAATCGCCATACCTGTTGCTGGAGTCTCGCTGAGTTTCTTTCGTTCCTGGCATCGGGATTCCGGCACAGCGGTGGGCTTTCTTGGCAGCAAGAAGTATTTGCCCCAGAAATAGGCTAATCCCTTGGCGACAGGCTTGTTCAAGCCACTGTCCGCTCTGCTGGGCGCGGGTTCCGGAGGCGGTGCCGAAGCATGGGAACTATGCGACACTGCCTCTGTCGCAGCCGTCCCAGCAGCCTGGCTAACGGGCGTTTTATGAAGCTGCGCCCGCACGGTAGGTTCCGTGCGCCTTGGCTCCCGGCTCATTATCGTCTCTGGCTTCGGTTCCGGTTTGGCTGGTAGGCGGCTGTCTTGTGTGTTGAACGTAATGCGGATTTGTTTTGCCAGGGATTCCGACATTAATAAGGCTGACGATTGCAACGGGGCTTTTGGAAAGGCATCCGCCCGCGGCTTGACTTGAGCATGGCCCGAAGAGTGCCCCGCTGCTTGCATCTGCAGCTGAGAAAAAACGTTTAAAGATAAGGTCACGTCAGTTCGGGCACATCAGTCATTATAACGGCAGTGAGGTCTACAGCCGCTGTGTAAGTCCGCTCGTCAACAGGTAACGTATGAGATGGGCGAAGACTTCCTGTTGAGTTGCCAGAGGACGTTTCGGGAATAGAAGGTTCTCCATGCCGGCTTTCTCTATGTCTCTAGCACTCTGCTCTGTCCCTTCACTCCCCATCTACTTGCCCTCCAACGCACTGAGTTGTGAGAAGGTGAGCTCCCTGCCTAGCTCAAAATATCCCCAGTTCACTTCGTTTCCTTTTCCTTCGAACCACAGACAAGAAACACTGCAGCTTCGTGCAAGCATTGTCTCCAGTCAATCCCTGCGCCTCGCTACGTATGTCATGTCACGCTGTATTGGCATTTTCTCAGCCATAGTGAGAACTAAGGGTGGTTGCGAACCTTACTCTAGGCGAGGCTGAAGGCTCGCCCGATCTGGCGGGTCAAGGTAGCTCGCATGCACTTCATTGCTTTGTTCACAAGGGCTTTAGGAACCAACAGGAATTCGCTCTTGGGCGAACCCTCATATTATTGCCCTCCCCCCTCTATCTCGATGATTCGTTCCATAGCACCATTACTAACGGCGGGCAACAATGAGAATACTTCAGTCTGCTTTGACGTTATGTACCTTGTGGATCATACATTCCTTGTAAGGGCTCCTAATGGTTATTCCGGAAAGTTATGTGATGGAAAGGTATTGCGGAAGGTCAAGTGAAATCTTTAAGACAGTTCCATGTATTCAAAAGAACAATAACAACCGGAGCAATTAAGGTATACGACGCAGCTTTAGGTTTCTTCCCTAATAATTCTCAATAGATCGATCTGAAAACTGCAAGCTTGAATCTTGTGGAATTTCTTTCCACTTCATCATCATTTAGGTCCATTGCGGTACGAATACCTCTCCCACTGACCTTCTCTCGCTCTTTTCGGAGGCTCCTCGAGCCCATTCCTTGCCTCCAAAGTTCCTTATTTCGTT
>JABSTR010000884.1:0-44434 GCA_013339765.2 Haemaphysalis longicornis | reverse complement strand
TGATTTTGCTCACAATGGATATATCGAACTCTCCGCGCGGGATTTTTCGCTCTCCTTAGGCATGCGACAGACCTTCCCGCAAAACATCGGCGCGCAGCGGTGGCGCGGGTGTCGCTTGCGACTCCCGCGCGAGCTCGGGCGCGCAAAACCAGGCCGCCGTGGCAGAGTGAACCAGCTCCACGCATGCATGCCGTTGAGCCGAAAGCGCCACATTGCGCGCTGCGGGCTGTGGTATCCGAACTTCAAGTCCGCGGCACTCGCTGCCCGCGCTTGCTCGGTTCGCTGGGTTCGCCGTTATTCGCTTGTATCCATGCTGTCTCCGCTCTGTCGAAGACGCCGAGGACTCCATACCGCTTCCGAGCACGAGCGAAGCCGTCGCTGCCGTGGCCCTGCTACGGCGATACTGCAGTGCCATTGAGGGCAGCGGTCTTGTGCTCGTCGACTGTTTAGATACCGTGGAGCAAGCAGTCACCAGCAACGCGTTGTGCTCAAGAAGCAGGCTACAGTCACGCAGCTCTTCCACCCAATAATTAATGTTTTCTTTCCGAGAAAGTGTCGTATCAATAGTGAACTTCAGGGTGGTAAGAGCTCAACGTTAGCTCATGACTCGTCGGCAAGATTCCTCTCATATAAGTTTTTTTTGCTTCACTTTCTATATCGAATTTTTGCTATATCGAACTATTTTGCAATCCTCGCGCTGTCGATATAAGCGGGCTTTACTGTATTCATGGCCTTGAGCACGCTCAATCTTTATTATTATTCCCCCTTGCCTTACGGGTATTCATTCGGCTATCCCAACCCGCCCCCCCCCCCCCCCAACTAAACTTATGGGGTCGCCAGCACCACTCACATTCACTTTTAACTGCATAAGTTACTAAAAGCGATTAAACACATGATGTAACGAGTCTTCTTTTTATTACTTAGTTTAGAACCCACCGTTCGGCAAATTGTAAATGAACTCGGTTTAGTTAAAGTCCAGCAGAAGTTATCAACAAGACCGGAATCATCATCATATATAAGATAAGCATTTATAGCCTCCCGCTTCGCGGAAGCAACTAGGGAGAGTAAAAAGGACATGACCGCGAAAAGCTTCCCTGATCCGGCTCCCGGAATGGGATCAGATGACTTGTCCTCCCTGAAGCTCGTATGCTTCTCCCCCTCCTGTCCTATTGCGACGCCCGCGCTCTTGGCCGGAATCGTCGCGATAGGACGCCACCATCTTTCCCACAGGCACAATCGTCAATCGTCTTTCTCCCGACCCCCGCGTATCTCTTTGTCCCCTGCCCTTGGACCACGCGCGGTGTCCGAGGAGCCGCTAACGATCGGAAGACGGATGGTGGCCTCGAACTTGTAGAGGCGAGAAGTCGTCACGGAGGGAGAAAAATGCTCCTCGTAATTTTGACGCGGCGCCTTCGGAGGCACGAATCTGGAAGGGCGCACCGTTAATCTAGTTCTCACCCCCGCGGCCATCTTTTCTCGGTCCTTCTCGAGACGACGGGAGCAGGCAGTGAAGATCAGCACTCTCCGGCCGCATCCTTTCAACGGGAAACGTCGGCCTTCCTTCGGGTGAAACGTTCTCGAGTGGAAATTTAAGCGGCGATGGGTGAGGGTGAGAGACGCGCTGCCTGCGTGACGTCACTTAATTCGAGAAACGTCCGGAACATTCTGAAACATTGTAGAAGGCCGTGCATTAATGTGGATGTCGGGATTGCTACGATGCACTGCGCGCTCAAGGATTCGAAATCACTCCGATCAAGTGGGCATGCAACCCGCCGTGGTGGCTCAGTGGCTAAGGCGTTATGCTGCTGAGCCCAAGGGGGCGGATTGAATCCCGGCCGCGGTGTAGGTTTTCCCGATAGATATTCTGCGGCACGCTCAATAACCCCGAGTGGTCTTAATTAATCCGTAGCCCTCTACTAGGGCCGCCTTATACCTTCGGTGCAGCGTCGGTGCGTAAAACCACGAGTTTTTGTTTTATTGGCTTGGGCGCTGCTGTAGACACCGGTCGTTGCAGGTGTTTGGTCATTTGGATGTTTCTGTTGGGCGCTGCGGTTGTTCAACACACTGCATGCTATGAATTATCACGTAATTCGTATGGTTTAATCGTTTTAGATTGGATTGAAGTCTGTACAAACTGCAGGCCAGACCCTCCATTTTTTTTATTTTTGGACGGCCGGCATGGCGCCTCCCGGACGGAGTCGGCTATTTTGCGCCTCGCAGAGGAATTCGGGGTCCCCCCTTCGGCTTTGTGCTCACCTCCTTTGTTTCGCCCTGCCTGCTACGAGGACAATGCGAGCTGCCGCATTCCAGCGCTGTTGTCATAGGGTGACGTCACGATCGCTGGCTTGGACGCGCGCTTGCGATCGTGGCGAAGGGGGAAAAGAGGAACAACGGGAATACTTCGGAGTGGGTCTACGGGACGGCCGGCGGAGGTTATTTAAGCGGACGCAAGCGATCGCTTGGGGCAGTCGGCTGGAGATTCGAGAACGTGCTACGCGGGGAAGAGTCCGGGGGTGATGCGCCTTAGCGGAAGTGCATCGGTAGGCTCGCGACGGATCGGCCCACGCTTCGGCTCAGCGCTCGAGTTCGCCCGTCGCCGCGAGTCCCATGGCCGACCAGCTTCTGCACCCCGGACCCCCGAAACACGTGAGCTGCTGCCCGGCGAGGCCGTCTCCACCTCGTCGTGACTTTCTGCCGTTGAACCGGCGTGTTCTCCTTGCCTCGTAGAGACTTCTCTTCCCGCGCTCCCTCCTTCGTAATTGTTTGTCGTATCGGATTAAGATATCCGCCCTCGGTTTTTTTTTTTTTTTTGTAGCGTCACTTGTAACTAACGATGTGGTGTCCCTAGAGGGTTTTGCGTGTTGCGTACTTGTTAGTACTTTTGTTATAGTTGCGTTGTCGAGGTTAAACAAGTGTTTGCCTCTAGAGTGTGTCGCGTACAGCTGTCTGAGTTAGCGCGCGTGCGCTTAGCGTACGGTCGATTCGTGCCTGCGCGCACGAGGCCAATGGCAGTGTGAAGGTTTTTTTTTTTTTTTCCTCTTGTGTCGGGCGTTTCCCTGTAGTCTTTTTGTTTGTACAGTAAACCTACATAGTTCAAAACGTAAAACCGAGCATCTCCGTTGTGATTTCATTCACCCCAGCAATCTCGGCACACGTGAAAACTCACGGGCCGGCCACCCTGCTAAAATATAAATAACTGTTGTCTCGCGCCCCTTCTTTGGTATTTGCAAGCGGACGCAATTACTCGGGGGAGGAGTATGTGACAAAGTCACAGGTTGTAAAACGTCAGTGGAAAAAACTTGTTCAAGGTGCTTGGGCTATTATGATTGGTCTGTGTCGCACAAGCTTCACGGATCCTAAATGATAACCCCGCGTCAGTTGGCCCAGAAGTTTACCCAGGTATAATCCCCCCCCCCCCCCCCTATCCTTCTTTTTATCTGCCGTCGAACAGCGCTTACTTCAGTCCACAAGAAATGCCTGTGACTGCAGAGAAATTCCAGTTCTTTAAAATTAAAAGTGTGTACTTCGTGCGGACACTTCGCCCGCACATAATTTACATTTTACCGTCTTTGTAGCTACGCTCCGCAACACATTAACACACGCGTGCCAACGCTCCCTTTTTACCCCCTCTCCCGCTCTGCTTTCTCGAGCACTGAAAACCTTACATACAGACATACACAGGCGCATGCCGCTCACGCAAGTGCGAAATCGCCTCGAAAATCCAATTTGTTCCATCTCGTTTGCTCCGTATGGCTCTCAGTGAATTTTCACGCCCCCGGAGGGAATCGCAGGAGTCGCGCCGACTGCGGCTAGGTCGTCGCCCCGTACACCTCGATGTAGATAGCCCACGTGTTGGCTCTATAACTTTTTCGCGGTTGAGTGAGCGAAGCAGAATATTACGCTAGTCCAGCTCCGCGTATTTGCGCGAACACGCTGCTTCGAGTGAAGGGTGGCCGTCTAGTGGCGGTCCTTGATAGTGTCGGCGAAGGTGAGAACATGTACTGGCATAGATAAGAAAAGCAGAGGACGTTAGCCAGCAACGACTGAATCGCAAATTGAAAAAGGCAGAACAGAACGCACAAATTTGTACTTACAGAGGTCCCAAAATAGTCATTCGCCAATGAAATGAAGTTGCGGTCGCCAGTCACTGCCGGCGGTTCGACAGTGCTTCTGTTTTCAGCGGAGTGACTATTATTGGCGGCGGCTAAAAGAACCACCCCGGGAAAGAAATCCCGGGGGTAAGCAAGAAAATATGAAGTGCAACAATTTTCCGCCTGCGTGTTTCGAAGACAAAAATATAGCCTAATTGACTTGATTGATTGATTGACTTCAAAGGATTGAGTTTTCTCTTCTCTTTTTTTGTTTGCTCGTCTTTTTTTAGTTTCCTATTCAGTTACCACTCTCAATGAGTGTTTTTTACAGAAGTGAAGGCCGTTGCTGCCGGGCGACGCCGCACAAGCCCACCTGCAGGCTTTCGTGGCCGGCCCCATTTTGCTTCTGTATGTACTCCTTGATAATAAACAACGATTAATTTGTGCAGTCGATTGACTTGAAGGGATTGATTGACTTCAGATTGTAAGCAAAAACGCCCGTCTGTGCGAGATTTCGGCGCACGTTAAAGATCCCCAGGTGGTCAAATTATCCGGAGCCCTCCACTACGGCGGCCTCATCGCCTGCGTTGCGTCGGCGCGTTAAACCCTACAATCAATCAGACTTCAGATTGTAAGGCTTAACGCGCTGTCGCAACGCAGGCGATAAGGCGCGCCGTAGTGGAGGGCTCCGGATTAATTTTGACCACCTGGGATCTTTAACGCACGCCGTCGAAACATATGGCGGAAACAAAAATTAAGAAGGGTGGCGTTTGTGACGATATGTTTACCCGTGTTGCAAAGAACGCTGTAAACTCTGGGCGCCTCTTTAAAACTTTCGTGCAGGTGTCCAACGACAACTCGCGGAGTGCTTTCAGCTCACCCGCTGCAGCAAAGTAGACTGCAGGACAGAGAGCGAGAGAGCTAGCTGCGGACGTTTGACCTTGTCCAGGCATCGTAGAGGCATGGTCGGGGAAGCGGCGTGTACTCTACTTGCGGATTCGCCTGCTGTCTGCCTTGCTCTGTGCAATGGCACGGAGCATGGAAACTTACGAAATGGGGATGCGGGAACTTGTTTTTTGTTAGCGATAAAAATAAAGCAAACAATAATGAACAGTAGTCACCAGTGTAAGCTTATTGACCTACGCAGTATTTATAAGGTTTTCTTTAGCAGTCAACAGCATGAGGTTTATAGCATTAATTCCTTAAATGACACTGCTATATTGTTGGTGCACTACTTATAGTGTACTCTGCGATACATAGCTCCAAAATACGCGGGTGTGTAATTTGATCTTAGTTGATTTAACTGCTTTTTCTTCCTATGTAGCAACTAACCGAGGGTACCGGTGCGGACTCGACTATGTGACCCTCATCCATCTGTATATACCTGCTTTGTTTCATCATCTCATTGCAAGCATTAATAAAGAAAACATGAAACAATGCAACTGAGGGTAGAATAACCCCGCCTTTTTTTCTTTATTCACGGCAAAGACCTCCCCTTAACTCCAGGGTGAGTGAGCCGTTCTGCTAAACTAAATTGTATTTTGCCGCGCTCAAATTCTTTTCCCAATCGGTGGCCAAGTGATAGGGTGTGAATACCTGATTGCACAGCAAGCAGCCTTTCAGCGCACCTTAACATTGTTTAGGTCGGAATATAAGCTCACTAGGGGGATACGAGAAGCCTTCGCCGTAAAAACATTCTGCGTGACTGAACCGCAAAAAAAAAAAAATATTGAATACTGAAATGAACCTACCATATATTAAGTAGGCCACTGAGCTTGCAATGAAGGCTACTCTTCATCCTTGTTTATTTACTTTATTTATTGAGCAATAATTGTTGACGTAGTGACACGTGCTTAATTTCGTATGTTTCCGCATAAGCGCTGGCACCTTTACTGGAGAACGATCACTAGTGCGCGCTTCACTTGTGTGCGGTGTAAGTGACTTTTCTCGTTTTTATTTAGCATAGCGGCAGTAAGGTTCGCTATTAAAAACGACGTTTTCGAAGTCTTAGCGCCGACCTACCAGCCCATTTCTATCCGGTGACGTCGTAAGGAGTAATGTGCACGAGCAAGAATTAGGGAATGAAATAGTGAAAATAAGGGACGAGTTTACCGCGTTCCTGTGTTTCCCTACTAGTTTCAACATTTCGATAAGTTCGTACATAAAAACGCATTTGTTAGGCCGTGAAAATGATCAACCACTTAGTTTTTGTTGCATCTGTACTTATCAGGCAAATAAATTCCTTAATTCAGAGGCAGAACGAAAAAGATTGTCGAGGTATTTAGAGTCTAACGACAACAACGAATTAAATCACGAAGTGGGGGAAAATCATGATAAGTCTTAAAAAAAAGCAAGTAAACTTCTTCTAAAACACAAGCCTATTTCGGCGAAAAAAAAATCTCAGCTATTGCTTCTGAGAATAACTTATTTGCAAATTCAGTCACAAATAGAATGACTTCATCACTGTTGTTGCATTTTCTATATACTGTCTCTTAAGACGACGGCCCACTAATGAGGATTCATAGAAAGTTCTAAAGTTTGAGTAATTAAAACCACGATACCTGTGAGAGAAAAATGGCTAGGCACACAGAAATATTTCCTGCTAGTCCAAAAAGACGTTTATTGTTTCGTTTAATATGCTTATATACTATATTTACGACATAACCTGAAGAAGCAGTGTCAAAGAAAATTAATTTCATTGGCAGGAAGACAATGAACGAAGTCAGAAACACCTGCGCTCATGGGGCCGACAAGGCGCGCTTTGTGTGTGCGCCAGAAGCGCCCTTTGTTTGAAAGGTCCCCTCGCTTACGGCTAGAACGATCGGCCACCGGCCAAATTTCTGACGGCTAAGATTCGGCGACTCGCTGCCGAGTTTCGAGGACCCAGCCTGCACTTTTTAATGAAGGTTCGAAGTCAAACATTAATTAAGCGCGCCGAAGCACAATTTTTTTCTAGCTTCTGCGCGAGACCGATGGCTAAAGAACCAACCGTGGGCCATCAATAAAAAGCTCATTAATCAAAGGAAGAAATATGACTTAGCAGGACTCTGGTGCGAGTTAGTTGGTCAGCGCCCGTCTGTGTTCTACGTGTTTCTTTCCTCGGTCCTGTTTCGTTCGCGCTGTTTGGGTTTTTTCACAAAGGAAGAAGCCAATGTGTTTCTTTTTTCATTGGTTTGCAATAGTAGTCGCTGTTTGCTTTCATCTTCGTTGCACCCCGTGCATCATGTGCGTGCTGTTTGGCTTTGCCGCAGAACTGAGGTGTCAACGGCAGAACACCCTTTACAGTAAAATATCCATGCAAGAATTAAAACTGCAGAAATTCAGAGAATTGTCCGCTAATTATGCGTAGCATTCTTATGCCGCATGACCAGGGTGTGTGTTATTTACAGCCAAATATGGCTATGTGTTGTGAAAGACGTTAGAATATTTTATTCTTTTTAAGTTTCTTTTGTTTCTTTTCGCCAATGATGTAAATATAAACAATTACATTGATGACGTGCCCTTAGTTTGCTAATTCTGTTTGTTTTTTTCGAAGATGCAAGGCGTACCAGAGTTACCCCGCTTATGCTATTTTGCACGTATTTGCAATGTTCTTATGCGGACTTTTTTTTTATGATTCTTCGGTTATGGTACCGAGAAGTGGCTGCGTACGCACCACCAGACACCGCGTGTCGAAGCAAAATCCCCGCCAGGCTTCAAGCCGACAACGCCCGCTGCTGCTGACGACAAGCCGCGGTGGTGGTGTTATTGTGGCCGTTAAAAAAAATTTGCAAGCCCATTTAGTCGATACAATTTCATGTATAGAGATCCTATGGGTGATAGTACGCGTATCTGCCTCTGTGCGTTGTGCTGTCGGGGTCTGCTACCGTCCGCCAGATTCTTCCCCGAATTTATTGAGCACTTAAACGAATCGCTGTGCTTTATACAAAACAAGTACCCAAAATACCCAATAATTCTTGCTGGAGACTTCAATTACCCAGGGATTGATTGGCGGTCAGGCATACCACATGGCAGCACAAAAAGGCATGAATGTCAAGAATTTCTCGATGTGTTGTCTGCCTTTAGTTTGAGTCAAATGGTCAGATTGCCTACACGTGTCGACAGAATTTTAGATCTTGTGCTGACCACAGAACCAAGCAATATGCTCGTACATGTTTTAGATAACATCAGCGATCACAACGTAGTGCATTGTGAGGTAACATTACAAAGCTCCAAAACCGAGAATAAAAAGAAAACAATTTTTGATTACAGCCGCGCGAACCGCGCCATGATAGAAACCGAATTGTTATCATTTTCCGCGCAGTTCTTCACTTCTTTTGCTCTCAGAAATGTAAATGAAAACTGGCAAATTGTTCGCGATAAGCTTCTGGAACTGAAAGAAAAATACGTTCCAAGAATCAGTATCACGTCATCGACGCAAAGCGCGTGGTTTACGACCGGCGTTAAACGCTGCATCAATAAGAAAAAGCGACTTTATTCCAAGGCCAGACGATCTGATTCAGCCGATGACTGGAAGCGCTACAAAGAAACACTCTAAACTGTGCAAAGCAGAAATCGAGGCAGCCAAGGAAAAATTTTTCAACAACGATATAACAAACCTACTGCAGACCAACACGAGAAAATTTTGGAAAGTGATAAATCCAAAGTACTCATCATCATCGTCCATATCATTGTCTAAAAATGGTACAGACCTTTCCTCATCAGAGGCTGCAGAGGAATTCAATTCTGTTTTTGTTCTGTGTTTACAAATGAAAATTAAAGCCCCACCCACAGTCGTTAGATTCAGCAATGGATGACTTGCTTATCACTCAGGCGGGTATTTCTGCAGCCATTGATAGACTCCCGACCAACTCTGCACCAGGCCCCGATGAAATATGCACCAAACTACTAAAAATGACTAAAGTGGTCATATCCCCGATCTTAGCTGCTTTATTTCAGCAATCGATAGACACAGGATGCGTACCGTTTGCTTGGAGAATTGCCCGTGTTATCCCCATCTTCAAGTCAGGCGACCCATCTGTGCCTCTTAACTACAGACCGATTTCCTTAACCAGCATAGTTTGCAAACTTCTAGAACACATAATATCATCTGCCGTAATGAGCTACCTAACAAAACAGAGCTTCTTTTTTTCTAATCAACATGGTTTTTGAGAGGCCGTTCTTGTGAAACTCAGTTATTCGAATTAATGACTGATCTCCATAATGCAGTACATTCGTCCTCACAAATAGATGCTATATTCATAGATTTCGCCAAGGCCTTCGACAAGGTCCCTCACATCCGTCTAATGGAAAAACTTTCTGCTCTTAATATCAACACTAAGGTTAACAGGTGGATTAAGAACTTCCTAACCCATCGGTTTCAGTCAGTAACCATTAATGATCATTCCTCCTCTTTAGCTCAAGTAACTTCCGGTGTTCCACAGGGCTCAGTCTTGGGTCCTATCTTATTTTTAATATATATCAATGACATTAACACTAATATCTCTTCTACTATCCGATTATTTGCGGATGACTGCGTCATTTATAAGCAAATTAAAAACCCCCAAGATTTCTTATCCTTGCAAGCAGACCTTAATCAACTGACGAAATGGTGTAGGGATTGGCAGATGGAAGTAAATGTGCCCAAAACTAACGCCATAACATTTACCAAAACTAGCGCGTCTGAGCCCCGTCACTATTTTCTCAATAGTATGCCTGTACAAACCGTAACCATGGTAAAATACTTGGGGGTCCACATAATGTCTGATCTAACCTGGAATCATCCTATCGGTACAATAACCAGCAAAGAATCTAAATAACTCGTATTCACTAGGCGCAATCTGCATTCAGCTAACACATCCACAAAGCTTCTGGCCTACCAAACACTTGTTCGATCAAAGATTGAATATGCAGCGCTAATCTGGAACCCCCATCAGTCGTATCTCGTAAATAAACTTGAGGCACTCCAAAATAAAGCTACCCGATTCATTCTCAGGAACTACTCACGAACATCAAGTATAACAGAAATGAAACAATCCCTGAACTCACCACCTCTAAAACAGCGCCGGCTTCATAATCTTTTATCTGTTTTTCATCGGCTATACCACAGCCAGTCTTTTTTCGCTGCCTCGCACATAAGACCCGCTGGTCGCGTTTTTTCCCGTTTAGATCATGCATTCAAAGTTCAACCAATATTCGCGCGTACCAACCTATTTTTCTTTTCGCCACTCTTACTTGCTATTCGTCACTGGAATCAGCTCCCAGGTAACATCGTCACCCTCAGTAATCACGACTCATTTATCAAAGAGTTACAGTTATTCCTCAATGTATAAATCATTTTTTAGTGTTTGTGTCATTTTTGAACCTCTTAGATTGGATCAATGTTCGATGTTTGTGTTATTTTGAACCTGGGTCATTTTTTTAACCCTCGCATTTTAGGAATTGGATAACTGTTGTGCGCCTTTTGTGTACCCTTTTTTTGAAACATGCATTTCGACATGAATGTATTTGTATTCGCATTTTTATGGGTGTTGCTGTTTTTAATGTTACAATGTGTTCTTTTTTTCATTGCGACCCCTATGTAACGCCCGTAAGGGCCTTTAGGGTAAATGAATAAAAAAAATAAAAGGTGTATAAAGAGCATATTTTTTTTATTTGGACAGATCATTTTCGTGAAAGTTTTATTTTTTCCATTTTTCTACATTTTTGGTTTTTCACAATTATGTCCTACCGGTCCCCTCCATTTGTGCTATTAATAACGATTATAGGTGGAACTGCCACCAAATCGGTATTTTTGGGAAAATTCAGGGCATTACACGGTCGTGCCTGTGGGGGTGCTCGGCAAAGAAGGCTACGGTTTAATATCACCAAGCATAATCCCCAATTTTTAGGCTGTTCTTGAAGAGGATAGAGCGGACGTCCTATGAAGGGGGTCCATATGTTGCCTTTCCCTAGCTCCGAGAAGCGTGCGAACTTTATTTTCTTGTGTCGATGAAACTTCATGCCGCCATCATCCGCGTCTGGGACGAGTTATACGCTGGCAGCACGCAGCAAAGGATTGCAGCCCATCGCTCGCTTTTGTCTGCGCGCATGGCACCACCAATATCCCCAGGTGGTGACAGCCGATCTTAAAATTTGCATAAGCGAGACTTAGCATAAGCTTTTCAGCTGATATATGCGCCAAATCAACGTGAAAGGAACTAAGGAGCGAAAGGAGCAATGCGCACATTATTTCCAGTATGTTCATACTAACAGTCTGGATAGTTCTATTAAAGCGACATGTTTGTCCGCTAGAATATAAAGCTCGAGGCCTTCCAGGTTTAACTCGCTATGGGCCGGCCGGATGTCGTTCGCTTGTAGGAGGAAGAACGGGAATCGAAGAAGGGTCGGCTCGAACAGAAGCGCGAATGGGAGCGAGAACTACGCAAAGCTGCTGCCTCCGCCGTTGCCGGCTCAGGTTCCAGCTTGTCGAGTAATTGCGAACCCCTTCCCGATAAAAAGCAACTTGCCCGCTTGTAACAACGACTTGATCCAGTATTACTTGTTCAGCGTAAAAACCTTTCAGGACGCCATTTTCGACGGTGTCTTTCACTTCTAAACACCGGTTGCCGCTTTATGCGTGCATGGTTTGGGAGTAGAGGGAGGGGTGGGGGCGTGCACGCACAGCTATAGGTTCATTTATTTATTTATTTATTTATTTATTTATTTATTTTGTTATTTATTTATTTATTATTTATTTATTTATTTATTTTTATTTATTTATTTATTTAGAGAAATACTGCAGGCCAAGAATGGCCCAGGCAGGAGTGAGGGTGGTACAATACAAGAAACATGACCAAAAAGGAAACAATACAGAGGTGGCACGAACTAACAGGTAAATATACAACATATTATGGTACAAGATCTAAGTCACACTTCACAAAAACTTTCAATACACCTTAACACGTTTCCAGATTCAAAAATGTGATGTGGTAGTTCGTTCCATTCTGTTATTGTGCGAGGGAAGAAAGAGTATTTGAAATTGTTAGTTCGAGCAAGTTAGTTGTTAGCTTCATGCCCTTTCTGATGAATGTCTGGTGTGCTGGCGGGAAATTTAAACGTGGACGTCAAACGGCCCAATGTGACCTGTCCGGTGTCCTCAGTGGTCGAGCGCATTGGGTTGGTGTGTTACACAAACGACGAGGGAGGGAAACAGACAGCGCCATGTTTGACCACTGGAATAAAGCTCGGGTCATTCCAAGTTTCATTCAGTTAAATGGGGTAGAACTTATGCTCAAGTCGCAAATTACAAACAAACTTGTTTTGTGTCGTGCCCACCGTGGGACTGCGTCCGGCTTCGCAGGTCATCCTTCTCCACAGAGTGGTAAGGGCACTAATTTTTTTTGTGTGTGTGTGTTTCAAACTGCACTTTTGGGCAATTTTTTTTTTCTGATGTTATAAATGGTCTCCTGCCTTTTCGTTTCAAAATGATACGCTCTTTTTGGACAAACTTCTATTTTGTTTTGTTTATTCGCACAATTTTAGTCGGAACAACAGAGGAAACGAGTGGTGGGCTCCACGACAGTTCCTCAGCCCTTACATTGGATGGCGGCAGCCCTGAGGATCAACAATTGAGAAAAAAAAAAACATCTATGCGCATGCAATGGTAGTGAACACGCAACTCAAGCATAAATACCAATTTGTGAACACAGAACGCGAAGAAAAGAAACGTAGTAACAACAACTCCATGCAACCTAAAAAAACATGAACGAAGCGCAGAACCCATAGCATTTCAAACAACCTTATTCTTAAGAAATTAGGTCTTAAGTCGCTTTACAGACTCAAACAGCATTTACCGTGACGGTATGCAATTCGGAAGGAATAGCAAGTCGATAGAGACACAACCAGGGCCTAACTGGAAAGGTATATACAACAGAAGTCCAGGTTGTAAAAATCTATGCACACCAAAAGAAAAACACGTACATGTTCAGCAACGCAGACAAAACGACGAAAGCATCTAAAAAGCAACAAATAAAAGACCATTAACGACAGCACTTTTGGCCACTAGCAGATGGGAAGAGCTATTTTAGTCCGTTACGCTGTCATGGCGACGCCGTCGTCAGTGTACACTAGCGCTAGAGAAGCACTCCGGCTCAAGGATTTCACCAGCGTTTCTCATAGCTGTAACTGCTGATAGGGCTTTAACTACAACTTGCTCCGTCAGTGTTGCTCTGCACTGATGTTCTTCCAAGACGCCACTGTAGCGTTGTCCGAGCGTGGCTGTTTGTTTAGCCTGGTCGGTCAAAAACGAGATCCGATAGAGACCCTAGAAGGAAGGGTCTCGGAGGGAAAGCAATCCTGCCTCAAGGTAATCTCGACAGGAGCAACCGTCTAAGTGGCTGCCTCCGTAACCATCCGTGTAAACTCGCCGTTCTCCTGTCTAGGCCTAACAGGTAGAGAGTCGTCCACACATTTGTTTTATGGAAGCCAGCATTAAGGTTTCAAAAGCTGCCGCTTGCTTCCTCGCGATGCGATGCATTTCACAGGAGTCCAGCCTTGCACCTCGTGCAACAAAAAAAAGCGTTGCTTTGTGGGCGAACAAGAGAAGATGATAGAATAAGAACCATAATAAACACAACGAATAAGAAGAAGGAAATGTCAAGATGGATTGGAAGAATAACGACGAGAACAGAAAGTATGTATGCATAAATCTTTTTGGGGCAAAAAGGGTGGCCAGTGGTTCAAGAAAGGAGGGGGTGCAAGGCTCCTCAGACCATAAATTCTTCGAAAGAAAAAAAAATTCGATCCGCCCCACAGTTTAATGAGGTGGCTATAGGTCCAGGAGATTTACCTCGAAACCAAAAAGTAGCCTTCATCTTGAACATATTTGTAATGTTTATTTTGCTTTCTGTGGTGTTAAGGTTGGCATTATCTACTAACAGCCTTACCTTGACACCTCTTGTCTGGAAGCATCACAAGGACAAAGAGCAAAAAAGCGTTATCAGCACCGAGGAAAACTTCACTTTTTATGGTGTGGAGCTAAACCCGCAATCGATACAGCCGTGGACGGAACAAGAATCTAGCAAGGTTGTCCACGGATCTCCTACGTTACATACAGGGTGGATTCTCTTGCCAACGTACTAGTGTCCCCATCCTGGCTCGGTCTGCCTTCGGTACGACTTGTAACGGTGGGTCGTTTGAGAGACTAACGTACCACAAAGTCCGGGCTAGGGAGGTAATCTTGCCGCGCCACGCCGTACTACGTCCCAGGAAAAGCAGAAAGGGGGAAAATTCGGAAAATTTATTACTAGATTAGACCGGCGTGTCGAGGAGGTGGGAGGGAGATGAAGAATTGTGAATAGACGCCTGCTTTCCGTTGACTATTAATCATGCCGTCGAGCTGTTCCCGTGCCATCAACCCATCGAGAGCGCGCCGCTGTGAATGATTGCTCTCGTTCAGCTTACTTTTGTTCGTTTCCCTCGTCTGTTTCTACCATTCAACTGAGACACGAGAAAAAGGCGCGCTAAAAGGTTCTGTTGCCTCAAGCTGACTTTTAATAATTCCATTCCTTGCACAAGAGTGTGTTGAGTCATGCTCCTTATAGTCTTGAGTATCATTCCTTCATGACCCCGGTCCACTCATTCGACTCCAACTCTTCCAAAACAAAATAATATACAGACACTTTTCCCTTGTCGTCTTTTCGCCGTATTGGTCTCGGTTACCTTTATTTTTAAGTTGTTTTAGCTACATATGTCACAGGTATTTAAAATCCGTTTTAAATTTAACTTTCCAAAAACTCCTTGCGCAGATTTTTGTTCTGTGGGTGTGTTAAAATTGGGATCTCTATCAAGATTTTTATGTAGAGTAATTTTAAATAACACATTTCAAATAATAATTGCAGTTGTTTTTTTTTTTTGTCTGGATGTGTCCACGTACTGTTTCTCTTGAATCCAGATATTCGTGTAGTTGCATTCGACTCTGGTTATTTAAAGAGGTAGAGAAGAATGCCAGATGAAAGCAATCTTCATAGACGCCCAGCCTGAGAAACTGATGTCGTGAGCCAAAGCTACAGCATACAACATACGCACTAAACTGTTCCGTAACTCACGCTGTTTTAATTTTTAGCTCGTTTAACATTGTTTTCATAGCACACAGGAGCATGCATTTATTTCTAAGTAGCTTTTACAATTCCTTTCTTCTTGGCTTTGTTTTATCTGCTTTCCCCACCACTTGCTTTGAAGCGGGCTTCAAGAAACAGTGGAAAGGAAGGTCATAGATCTATCCGTAAGAAATTTAAATACACTGACTTGTACCTACTGGGCTTCCAACTCTAGAAACAAACCTAAACAGGCACGTTTACAATTTCTTTATCAACTCCCAATAATTACTAAAAAATTATGTTTCAAGGTACATTTCTTATTCACAAACACGACCTACCAGGCACAAACATATGCAAATACCTTAGTGGAGTGTAAATGTAACGATGATTTAAATACTCATTTTTTCCGGTTGCCTACCTTCAATGGAATATGTTAGCGCCTCTCACCACTAACGCTGAACATTATTTCGAATCAAAAATTGAAGAAATCTCCTAGCATTGCCATTGCTATTATCTGTCAAACACCATGTCAAACACCATATATACACGCCAAACATCGCGTATCATGAAAATTAGTATGTACTAGTACGTGGTGTATATATAATGTAGTGCAAATTGCTTGTGTTAGTTCAAAGTTGACGTTTCAGTTTTTATGTATTGCAGTTTTTTATTGATCGTTTGATCGTCGACGTGATGAGCGTTCCTTGTATCTGCACCTTGTTCACCTGCTATTTTCTCGTTATATACTGTCAGTATTCTAAATAAATAAACAATTGTTTACTGTCAGTATTCTAAATAAATAAACAAAATTGTTCGGTTCGTGCCACCGGGTCGAGATTGTTCGTCAAACAGGAAATAAATCACAGAAAAAAAGGGAACATTACCATTCTGCTGTACTTGAACACCGTTGTAAGCGCTACATTACAAACAAGTCTTTACAAGGACTAGTCAAGTGTAAACACTACTTTACAAAAGTCTTTAAAAGAGTCGGCCCCAGCTAGACTACTTGCCCAAGACCACTCCTAAGCGCAAAAGGGGCCACTTTGCGTAATACAGGTTCGTCTCATTGTGAGAATGCCTCGTGCTGTAGGGAATATGGACTGATGTTAGTTACGCTTTCTGGACGATGGCAATTGGCAGGTCCACACTAGGCAGTGGAGGTCTGATTTGGTGTCAGTGCCATTATTATAATGACGGCTACGGCTATGATTGCGGAACGGCGATGATCCCGGAAAGCGATGATCGCGGAACGAAACATTTCGCAAGGGGCCTTTTGAAGAGGTAACTTTCTATAAATTATATTCGTTGAACCGACAAAATTCCTCGATCCACTTAGTCTGCTTAGGAGCTTTGAAAGTGATGATTATCAAAGACTTCGTACCGCTACATCTTTTTGCGTCTCTTTCTCCACTAGCGTTTCCTCGTCTCTTGGGCGCATATCACTTCTACGGTATACTGACGACGCTGCAGACCGGCAAGATGGCTTCTATGACCCTTGGAAACTGCAGAAATACGCAGAGGAATAAACTTTTTCCATTTTATTTGTATTTTTCACGAACGTAGGGTGACATTTTCAAGGCTATTTGGTTACTATTAGGTTCCAACCGATACCATAAAGATATGTTTATCTAGCGCAACAACTGTCAGTTCTTTACACTATATAGCAGTACTTCACTTTCGGTTTCACTAGCATGCTTTTTTCCCCTGAAAAATGACAGGGGCCTAGCCACGGGGTACATAAAGATATGTTTATAAGCTACAGTTTCCTTGTATAACCGGACGCCTTTACGAGCTACGTGTCAAGCGTTTTGCTTGTTCTTTACTGTTTTTTAAACCGTAAGTTCATATATTCCGCTCAGAAAGATTGTAAAGTTCGTTCTTACACGAAATGTAGCCAGAAGATATGCTTGATTGTGGGGCTTATAAATTGTACATGTAATAGATTTGGTTCATTGAATACTTTCGGTCCTCAAATTTCACGCTTGATTCTTTTTTGCACTGTTATAATTAGTTTTAGTTGTGTCCCCCACACCAAAAGACGAATAAATGCGTAGCCCGTTTTTTTTCGCGAGTGTCATCAACATTTTTATTGTGCCTCAACTAAAATGAGGAGGAAATGAGTGCATGACTCAGAGGAACTGGCGGAGGGTGTTTATCTTTAAGCCCAAAGTCATTTTCTCGGTTCAGCCCACGTTAAAACGGGCCTGTTTGTTACTTTTTGCAGAAGGAAGAAGGCGTTTAAGAATTGAGGGTAACCATTTTGAAGTAAGGCAAAGATTATATAACGAAATTGGCGGTGACAAAACAACCGGAATAGCATTATAGATCTTAAAATTTTATATGTGTTTACGTGGTTTCTGGATTGACAACATGAATTTCACCGCGGTTCCAGGAACCTTGTAGGTAAAGGTTCAAACGCGGCGGTTTCAAGTTTGAACAGACGCGAAGAAGACGCCACTGATTTCATGCTTCTACGAAACGACGGCGGTGGCAGTTTTTTCAGGACGAGACATAACCTGAGCCTATAGGCGCCGCATTTTAAACAAAAAACAACTTGTTTATAATAGACAAGCGCAGCACCCCAAAGAGGCCTGCGCGTACAAAAAAATAGTCCCCCAATTAGCTACCTCCCGAGAGGTGGCATTCAGTCACTGACAAAAACTGCTGAAAGCTCGCGGCGATCTACCGCGCCACGGCTCGCTCGGTCCCTGGGTGTAAACTGGCGAAAGCCCCCTTCCATTTTCCTCTAACTTCCGGGCACTGACCCTTGAAAGCTTGGCGCTCGTCCAGCCGGTCCGGAAGGTATATTTGATTAGACGAAAGTGCACTCCGCTGTGAGTCGGCAAACTCTCAACTATTCAACTGAGGCCGTAGGGGGAATCATCAATGCAGCGTTTTAGAAGCCAAATGTTTGAACATGTGAAGCCGAATTTAGGGGATTTCACACTACCGCGCAAAGCATTGACCGCAAAATCACGTCACTTCACTTATACTTCTAGCTATGTGCCTGTACTGCCACAAGAACAGGTCAATTCCGAAGTGGGATCAAGTTGATCAACTGGTAAGGTACGATGTTGTTTAAGTTTGTCAGAACCCCTTGGCTACTGGTGACTGAAACCTTCGTGTCCTGTTAACTTTCAGACTACTTGTCAAGGAAACCCATTACTGACGTCATAAAAAGCAAACGGAAACTGGACATGACTGATGTAACGAAATTGCGAAGGTATGCCTCATCCAGCGCGCTCACGTGATTAACGAAAAACACACGCGCAGGCACGCGCACGCACATAAAATAAATAAATTATTAAAAACTGCAAATGAACTAACGAAATACCAACGGGGTATCTAATCTCACGCCCTCAAGCAAAGAACTGAAAACAAAAACAAAAAAGCTGAGAATGAAGTCACGAAATCACGAAGGTGTATTTAAGTCAGTGCCATAAAGTGATTACTAAAATTAAAAATGCAAAGAAAAAATATGGGCCATTACACTCTGTGAAGGCGAACGACCAGCGAAACTGTTTAGCCCACTATGCAGAGGTGACATAGGTATTTTGAAGAGATGTACGAAATCATTTATTCTAAACCAGCTGGTTGTGAAGAAACTCGGCGTAATTATAGTCATCTTAATAATCTCTTGTCCTTTAAGTTTTGTCGGGAAAGTTTTGATAAAACAGGAGTTACCGCCGTTTTCTGTAACCATACTCCTTCTGTGGATAGCAGACGGGAATTTTATAACACTTACAACTTCGCTGTGAACTAACTAATCAGGACAAGTAAATACGAAACTCCAAATAATGATGGCGTCATAAAAATGAAATAATCGTTATAATTATTATAATTGTTATAATTGTTAAATTTCATAAAAATAATTGTTTGGGGGAAAGTTCTGATAAAACAGGAGTGACAGCCATTTTTTGCTGAGAATTCGCGATGAAGTCTGCTTTGCCACGGGGCGTTCTCGCTCATGCGCAGGAAAAATGCCCAGAAAAAGATAACGCGTAAAACTTGAAGGTAGCGAAGCTGTACGCAACCTTTACGATTATCACGACCGTTTTGAGTCCACGAAATGCAGCCGATTTGCTCCTTCTTCGCTGCTGCAACGACCTTTGTTTCATCTTTGTTGCAATGAGTGTGAGCTTCCTTCATTTCTTTGGAAGTGATAATCATTGGTCATTAAACGTTGCGCGAACCAGTGCGTTTCTTTTACCAATATTGGCCAACCTTGCTTTGACAAACGTGCATTGGGGACGCTGGAAGATCGCCGTGAGGAATTCACACACGAGCGCTCGACATTTTTTTTTATTGTTTAATGCCGGGCAGTTGTCGCAGTCTTGGCCAATTTCCCTAAGTGGGTATACTTGGCCTGAAAAAAGTGCGCCAAGGACGCTGGCGGTCACCGCGAGGCACGCACAGATGCGCGTTCGGCTTTTTTTTTTGTTTTTTTACTGCCGGGCGGTCTCCACGAGGCACGCGTACACGCGCCCTCGGCATTTTCTTGGTATTTTTTACTAAGGACACGTAAAATAACGATTTACTAATCAGCTTCAACCGCAGCCATATAAATCTCTGCTTTAAAAACGGTGTCTGGGTTGACGTGAAGAAAACTTTAGGTCGGCGAAACGAAGAAGCGAAGCGGCTCAAAAATTCTTGCGCGTTAGTTGGCAATTCTCAAAATTTTTGTAGCTTTTTTTTCCCCACCATGTGCCGTGAAGTAGATTTTTTATCTTCCCGTAAGATATCCCCTAAAAGCAGCTCATATTACAGTTTCTGTATCAAGCTTCCCTAAGGAGCACATTGAGGAACTCTATCTAGCCTAAGATAAAGTTCCGCGATATGCACACTTGCTATATATCTCGTACGTAAACTGTAATCACCCAACCGATGGCTTCTGCATCGTTTGCCCAACATGGCATCGTTATAGATGTGCAATAAAATGTATTCGCCCGACATATTTTGTGCGTGACTCATTCCTCGGGATTTCTTCCTGTCGCGGCCCGTAGGCGGAATGCGCTTTGAGGCAACGCCAGCTTTCTTGCGGATGCTTTTGTCGCCTTCAGTATAATGTAAATAACTCCTAAGAGGGACATTGCCATTGGCCGCTAGGACGACTCTATAATTATATCGTGTTTCATTTACTTCTCATAGTGAGCTAACTGCTCGCAAATAAAGTATTGAATTAGTCAGATTTCAATTCTTACTTCCCCAGACAATGCACATACATTCTAGGTAAGTACTAGGGATGTCCCACTTGGCAGTTGTGGAACTCCCAGGGGCATTTCACTTCTGTTCGAAATACATCCTAAATGATACAAAAAATACATGTCTGTGGTGTCCCAGATTAAGACTTTGCTGGGAAGTATAACATCCCATGTAGAACGAAGACATGGAATTTTTCGGATGTTCCATAAAGGTGCTTGTGGTGTTTTTTTAGTACATTCCTGATTAATTAATGTGGTTATAACTCAAAATTTTATTCACATGGAGCTTTTTCACCTCTCAGGTGCACAATTCGAACTCTGTGTATATAACCAAAACCATCTGTTGATGAATTTCATACAAAACCGCGCAAAATCAAGCAGAACACTAATGCTACACAATACACTTCTAATACCACAAATGACAGCTCCTTATAGCTTCATGCCCGACTTATCTGACAATAGATTCCACTAGCTGTTAAGCAGAGGTGAACTTTCACAGGGAAAATTTCAAAATATAGCACATGTACAGAAAGATAAGGGTCGTCTCTTTTACATCAGAAATGAGCCATGCATCTGAATAATTTACCTCCTAAAGAAATGTGCATTTACAAATAGGGGCAGCCTAAATTCTATGCAAGTTATGGCATGAAGTATGAGATTTAAAAGTACTGTGCTTTCTTGAAATACCAAAAGGTGAAAATTATTTGACGACATAGGAAAAGCACATTATTGGACACAAAGTTATTGAAAATCATTAAGGTGCAGCCACACTCCCTCAGGGTGCGCCGCCACTTTTGGACAATGCGGGGCTGCCTAGGGGCATCACTTTGCACCACGCACATGGAAAGCATTTAAAAGGCCAGCTCATCTAGATCTGAGAGATATAAAACTATTCTAAATATCTATCGCATCAGAAAAACTCAACTTTAAATTTGTAAAATCCTATTTTGGTTCACGTGTACCTAGATTGGAAAAGAATGGTATAAAACTATTCAATGTAATGGGAAGACGTTTGTTTTGTTCTTAGAAGACATGCCAATTGGCCGCATGGCGACGGCAAATTGTTTTCAGCCAAATACATTTTCACCTGTCTCCTAAAAAAGCGAATAAAAAATAACAGAAGAAAATTTATTAATTGGTGACATTACACGGCTTAAAACAGAGGAATAACACTTTGCACGTGTTAGCTGTATGCTCATTTTCCTACCTTTAAAATTTGTCTGCATTTTGTTACCATTTTTAAGTATTGAAATTTAAATGTGCATGCTTGCATGCATATTTATGAGTTAGCGTTGAAAATTCGGGACCATGTATGAATGTATATTGTGATATTTTAACCTCGGCAATTCTGAATAAATGCAGCCAAATTTTGACGGCAAGAAAATAAGTCTACACCCAACGTTGCTCTGTCATTGATCTGCGCTGAGCCATGTAAATATTATGTGAATGTGAATTTTCCTTTTCGGACTTTTTTTAGCAAAAAGATGATAAAATTTTGAAACCACTTTACTTCCGTCATGCAGCCACCAATTGGCATGTCTTATGAATGCACAGCAAACTCTCCAATTTTTTTGTTGATTTTATTTTTACAACTCTTCGAAAATAAAGGGGCAAGTGAAGCAAAATAAGATTTCCCAAGTTTGAAATTTGGAATTGTCTCCCATGCAATAAGATGAAAAAAATTGATATTACTCAAAACCAGACAGGCTGCACTTGGTAATGGTACATTAGCCATGTATGTGGTGCAACGTGACAGACAGCAGTGGCCATACAAACAACCAAAATGGACGGCACACCCTTAGGGAGTACTGGCGCTGTGCACCTTAATCCGGAACGACACGTCGAATTCCGTAGTTTTTTTAACCCGTAGTAGCTTACCACTCAAAATCAACGCGGTATCCATCAACGCCAGGAAAATAAACACGAACAATCAAGTAAATTAGATGAAAGGACTTTCACATCACTCCTTTGCAGTAACTGCATTGCAGCTCCAAAGGTTTTCTTGTGTGCCGGAGCTCTCTCAGCAGTGCGTCGGAACCGTATTGCTGCCTTCTCCTCCACTTGAGTTCCATGTGGCTAGGGGGGCTTTACATGTTCCGCGAAGCTGCTTGCACATAATTTATAAAACAGCTAGTTATGAATTCGAAGAACAGTGCTGACATGGGCTATAGCTTGAACATTCCCAGTAAGGAAACACACAGCTCAAGCATCACCAAAGTGTATGGATAAACAAGGCACGTTTAGCGAGGGATCACTGCATAATGCTAAGAATATGTGGGCGGCACAGAAACAACAAACGCAATATTAATGAAGTGATTTCACGCCATGGGTATATCGCCATGCTTCACAAATTCATGTTTTATACGTGATGAGCTTCGCTGACCTCTCACAATACCCATCCTGATGCATTCTGCCTTGATTTCGCTAGTCAAAATAAAACTTGCGGCAAGAACTCTCACAATACTCTGGCAGCCTGCTGCCATGCAAAACCCTGGGGAGGTTGCGGTTTTTTTATGCAGACATTTGTTGTGAGATAGAAATTCTGCTATTCTGATTTGCGAATAATCACTGTAGTTCTGTTTTGTATACATGACGTTTACGTTCCGTAATTGCTCAGATATTTCTATATTTCAACTGCTTAATATAGAAATGAAACAGTTTTGACCAAGTATTTTTCTGTCTGTAAAATGCATGTTCTAGATTTTGCACTGGCTATTACAAACAACCACGCGTGGTGACACTACGCATCACACCCACGCAAGATATTGCAGCCATTTACCATTCAAAGTGTGTCAAATGCGTCATTGCATTAGTCTTCCCTGGGATCCAATGGTGCAAAGCATAATAAAATATAACAGCGTAACAATAACAAGGACGACACTAGACACGGGTGTCGCAGTTTTCTGGCCATGTCCACCAGATTTAAAGCTGCCTGTAAAAACTCTTAACTGCATCTCAGAGTCTCTACTTGCCGACGTAAGGCTACAGGAAACTGGCAAAAAAAAAAAAAGAAAGCTGCTTGGCAAGTAAAGACTGACTGCAATACCTATATTCGCAGCATATCGCACAGTCTCAAAAAGATTACAAACAAAATGAGACAAAGTTTGTTTTTACTGCTCGTGACAAAGGACGAAGACAGCCTTCGCAGCCGTTAATCATGATGCACAACTAGCCCCCAACACCAAATTTACCAATTCTATAAAACGGTCGTCAAATAGGTCATCTCTTCATCGATTTCATCTTTTCATACATCTGGTGTAGCATGCTAGGCTCCTTGGCCAGGCTAACCTCACCAGTATCATTAAGACTATCACTCTCTCTCTCTCTCTCTCTCTCTCTCTCTCTCTCTCTCTCTCTCGAAATAGGTGAGAGGAATCTTGAGTGCGGAAAACAGCCTATTCAAAGCTATCCAGCTAGATCGCGTTGCCATTGGTTGCATAATTTGCCGGAATTCTCTTTGATGTGGAGGTTGAGGTTGCGTAGTCGCCGACATGCCCATCCACAAACGGCCGCTAATTTCGCAGCAGCGAGTGACATTTATACTGCAGCCGTCATTAGCACATACAATGACAGGTGATCACGAGAGATGAGTAAATTCAGAACATCACACACTGACACGCTACTCAGTGTAAAAATGTTAAACACGTAAATTGCAACGCATAATGTCTGCGCTTATGTCGCTGTATCATTTCTGAAAAGACCACAGTCAGTACCGAACCACTGTCACTGGCTGTCGACGGATTGATAAAAATCTCGGGCCATCTCCACTAACGCGAAACCCGGAGAGGGGCGGAAGCGGGCAGTGTATAAGTGTATTCTTGGCGCCTTGGCGTTTTGCCAACGGAGATGAAATCGCTTGGGGTACAGGTATACAGCTTTGCTGTAAATGGTCTCTTGTGTTTGAACTACGAAGCTCTCTAGCGCAAGTCGTAAACGAGTGTCCCGGTTTTCTTTTTTTTTTTAAACGCGTTACGTTCTTACGCGTTACGTTACGGGGGTTTCATCTAAGTACGTGCGAGAAACGAGTTATTTCGTTCCAGGTAATGCGTGACTGGTAATATAGGTCTACAACCGCTAACTAAGCTACGCTAAAAGTTTTATTTACTGACACTATTGAGGCCCAATAATGTCTTTGTCTAAAGCTGTCCTTGCTCGGCATTCCGGCTTCTGCGGCGTTTGTTTGTTTGTTTGTTTTTCCTGCTATGTTACGGCGATGCCCCTACTACACGGGTTGTATTGTGAAGTCATGTAAAATAATCAACAGCTAGAGGTACAAAACAAGTCTAGCGATGCAATACAAGGCAGCAAACGTGGCAAACGTGGCAAACGTTGCACTTTTCCCGCCACCACAGAAAAAGCCTTTCGACCGTTTCCGCACTGAGCGCCCACTTTCGGCCAGAGCAAGAAATCACGCATAAGACGCAAAAAGGGCATCGTAAGGTTTTAAACATTGAGTGGTAGTTATAAGCGACATGCAATAGTTACATTGTGAAATGAAGTTCGAGCAGCACGGCGAAATTTTCCCAGCCCAGAGAGTTTCTCACTAGCTTACCCAGAGTGGAAACTGCAGTGTCAACGCGATTCTGTGAAAGCGCTCCATGCCTCCACGGGTGCCGCCTTAATGTGTAGTTCGGCCGGAAGTTCGGCGTAGCATGGCCGGCAACGACTCTGCGGCTACGCAAATTGCATTTTTGTTAGAAAATTGCTACCAAAAGTGCCACCAATAATAAATTTTACCTAGTATAAAAATACCATGATAGCGTGCTTAGGCTGAGCAATCAATTTTGCGGTTGGAAAGAAAAAAAAAGCAGGCGTCTCGCATTTGGCTCACGCCGCCATATACAGCTGCCGTCCAGGATATATTTATATTACATACTCTAGACATACTCTAGGCTCACAAAAAGTCAGTACAGAGTGCAAAAAGTCGGTACGGAGAAGAGCCAGTGCTAGTCGGTTTCCATCATTTCTGCAGGTGCGCTGTCACGACATGTTTCCACCATAACACACACGCATGCTAGTCACGTCAACGGTAAAAATACAGTAACACTACTATGTTTGTTCAGACCTGGAGGGATATTTACCGTACATTTCTCACAGCTATGTCTTCTCAATATACAGTGTGCGTTACAGTAAGGCTTCACTCAAGAGTAGGGGGAGGAAGAGAAAACTTTATTATCAGTAATATCGAGCTGATTAGTGGACTGGGCCCTCAGTCAAGGACAAGAAAGCTAGAGTAATTTTCTTCCAGCGTTTGTTATTTACGCCTTAAGGGGTTGGAAAATAATGACGAGCTGCTTGGACATATTTATCCGTTTCGATTTTTGCATATACTGGAAACCGACTGTTACTGTAAAAAAAAGAAATTGAAAAAAATAAATGGTAGAAAAAGAAAAAAAAGAAAGAAAAACTGTAGATGCTCCCGCACGGAGCATATACAGTAACTCTAATCTATCCGCCAATGAAGTGCACCCAGTATCTCTCGCACACGCCGCTATCGGTAGCGCGGCAGAGACGCGCTTGCAAACGACCCTGCGTGAAAATTTATTACTTTTCATCCCATCGTCCACATTTCTGTGTTTTAGTTTACGTGTACCAGCTAGCTTTTTTTCTCTCACGATTTTTATATAGTTTCTATATTTCTATCATTTCATATCTATAAAAGCCGCGGCGCTTCCTTCGTTCATCGCTGTCCCCGCAACCATTTCTCGAATGAACGGTCTCTACGGAAAAATGTAGAGCTCTTTTTAAATTAACTGCATCTATATGTTTGCTACGCTTTTAAAGCACTAAATTATATCACACGCATAATAGCTTTATCGTCCGGGAGCGCTTTTCATTTCGATAAGTGACTCGGCTCGTTGGCGACATTATGTCGTTAGAAACTTGCGCTATATTGTGCTTACTTTTGCGAGCCGTGCTAAAGGGACCATAAATATAGCGTACAACTTAGCTCCAATCGAAAGATTGTCTCGCAAATGGCACCAATGCTGATTTTTTTATGCGAACTTCAATTAGAATAAGTTATTGAATGCAGACTGAAAAGTGGTGACTCACCCACTACTTTCCCGAACAAGCCAAACAAATATTGAAACGGTTTTGGTGGCTTACGATTGAAACCCAAAAGTTTGTAAATAAAAATAAACTATGGGACGACCTCACGCAGACACCCCTTGTCTTCGTCATTCGCTTCACATAAAGGGGTCCAATAGATACTGCTTAATCTCTTTAAAGGGGCCACGCAGACAACGTAAAACTGTTATCAGTTCGAAAGAATTAGCCTTTGGTAACTCCCTCAGCTCCGTTCCGGCTACGAAAGACAAAAGGCAACAAGTGTTGAAAAACTTAAATTTCGCGCTCCAGTGGCGTATCATGGGCATGAGTGACTTAATGTGGGCCAGCACTAAAAACGTAGTTATGACTGTGTTAACCGCACGTTAGCAATCAATTGACATGACCAAACTGACCCAGGGGCCTCACTACAATTACCCAGTCGAGTTTCTTGTCGGTGGCTCTGGTCGACGGCCGCCAATCGCACAAACAAGATTCTGTGACGTCATAGAAAAGTCGCCGAAAATCGGCTAGGGAGTCGCCACTACTTCGTCTGTTTTCCTTAATATATTTATAATCTTTTTTTAAGTTTGCGGTAAAATTGGTGTCGTTGTTATATCAGGACAACGCAGTCCTTCTATTAGCTAAACAGATATTCTGTCGCGCCCCTTCAACGTATGCCCGGCATACTCTTTTCGTTCGCTGCGTAACACCCTTTCCCACTTTTCCCGCTCGGCACTGGACCTTTTCCTCCTCTCGTATTAGGGCTTATCGCGGAGGCTATGCATGCAGATGTAAACAAATGTTTTCGCGTCGAGTCACGCACCGCGCTGCCCTCCTGTACAGCGTGGCGCGTAAGCACTATTATTCTGTCTGTGTTGGTTCCGCTCGAAATTAGCGAAGCCTGCTTCTTGAAGCCACCCGTATTTTTCAGTATATAACTCACTTTGCGCAAAGGTTGATGTGCAGCAAATGGAGAGGGCGACGCGGGCATGCGACGGCCTGGTGTTAGGCTTAACGTCACGCTTGGAGGCCTAACGTCGTCAACCAGCACCCGCAGCTCGACATATGGTGAGTATGCGGTTCCTTGGCGCGTCCTAAAGCTCAGCTGCAAGATGATCTAATTTTAAGTCCAAACAGGAGACGTTAGGCCTGACGTCATGGTTTGAGTTTGAACTTTGAGCGTTGCCAACTGGTGCCCATTGGAAGAAGTACCCACTCTACTCCAAGCTGCAGGTACCGTCTGACGTCGTAAAACCTCAAAGCGGAACGTTAGGACTAAGCTGCGCATATACTGGTTTAGGGATACACCACAAGCACTGGTTTAGGGACACCTCTACACATTTTCACATTTGTGTTTTGAATACCGGTTAATATTAAGCTTGGTACATTAGAACCCAAGCGTGGCGGGTCAACCACAAGAAATATAGGCCTGTACCCAGAAGCCCCTTGAATCCTGCCAATGTGTTGTATACCCAGACAGTAGCAGCATCTACCCCTGTGTGGTATTGGACAACACATAAAAACGAAAGTATATGCCGTTTTCCCGCGATATTCCGATCAAATTCAGAAGTTTCAAATATTGGTGGCTTTATGCGCCGAAGCTGCACCTGGGCTATGAGGCGCGCTCACTTGGAGGACGAAACAAACCATCTCGTGTGTTAGTTTGTTCTGCGTTAGCTGTATACTCTCGGTTATGTACAATCATAGACAATGGAAATGCGAACACGAAAATATGAACCGGAACACGCAAAATTGAAAAATAAAGTTCGTTGAGGCCCAATAATAGCGCGAGGTTGGTATATTTGGAAAGCCACATTTCCGAAATTTTTTTTTTTTTAACCAAGCCACGCGTCATTTTGAATTGCGTGGAAAGAAATCGCGCTATTTGTGTGTTTTGGTTAATATTTTCGTGTTCGCGTTTCATTTGGCCGTGACTGTACTTTGGTATTTTGTCTGTGCTGTCGCTTGGTCATGTGCTACTCGAATTTTACTCGATCTGCCATGGACTCCGAGAATATTCCGCGAAAAGATCCAAATAAACCTTCGCTGAAAAAAAAAATCCTACGTCGAGATTTGAACCAGGTACCTCGACCCGGCTTGCCAATGAAGGATAGGCCCTAATAGCGCGGTTGCTTAAACAGGCGGTGCCAAAAAAAAAAATCTGTCAGAAGTGGGATTCGAACCCACGCCCACATTCGTGGACCAGAAGCCTCGAGACCTCGGGATGAGGTAAGGTAGAACCTTGAGTCTGGCGCCTTAGACCACTCGGCCATCCTGACAGGACAAGGCAGCCGCGCTTGGCAGTCAAACATGTATGCATTTATTGTTCTTTGGAAAAGGAAGATTCACCAACAGGCGTAAATTGTCTCGCCTAGGGGGCGAACAAAGAATGCTGTATCTGTTCTGCCGGTACAGCAGTTTCTTTTTTTTTTTTTTTTCGCATTTTGGATTGACGCACGACATGACAGCGAGACCTTAGCGGGGTTTTATAAATTACTGTGCGCAGCTGTTCAGCTCTGCTACGAGACGGACGCGATGATCATCAGAGAATCAGACTTGAATTTGTGAAAGCATTCTGTATATTTAATGCGTAGCACATAATGCGTAGCCGGGTATTTCCATAGCCCCAACCGTGTAACGTTTGGCATTTGCACAAAATTGTGTAATTGGTGTAGTTAACCCATTCAATTGTTATAACAGCGTAATTGAAGATAATTGGCCTAACGAAATATTAAAAAGCCAGAAAATACAAACAATAGGAAAACGATAAGAGTGAATTTATAAAATCAAAGATATGCGTCTTATACATTTCACCCAGGAAATGAAGTAAAAATAAAAATAGGCTTCGAAAACAAGGACGGAAACATGAATAAAAACATTCTGAAAGCGCCCCAACCATGCACTATACGTCCGTGACGATAACGTTGAAGAAAACATGCATATACACTTCTGGTAAGCTAAAATACTCAATCAGATATACGTACCATAATCAAAATGTTTACCGAGATTTGTTTAAATTGTTATATAGATTGCTTAAAAGAATTCTATAAACGTTTTGTTAACATTTCATAGTATATTTTTATTGCGTTTACATTACAAATTGGCCGCCTAATTTTAATTGAAAGCCCATAGAACCAAGTCAATAGACCTCACTGGTATTGAATATAGTTTCTTATAAGTTTCTTGTAGGGTTTTTATTAAATTTTTCAATAAGATTTCTATACACTTGTTACTGAGTATAGTCGTAACAGCCTATTAGTCAGGTTGGAATAGAGTTTCTGGCGTGTTTTTATTAAATTCATCTCACCTTAGCTTTCTATGAAATTCTTATTCAGTGTAGTCGCAACGTCCTGTTGCGTGCGAGTCAGGTTTTAATATAGTGTTTGACGGGATTTTAATAAATTTATCTCTAGTATATTTAATATAGTTTCTGAAGGCCTTTCAATAAATTTATCTCTAGTAAAATCCTTATTGTGCCCAGTCATAACATTTTGTTGCATATGAGCTAAATTTGAATAGAATTATGATGAGTTTTTATGAACTTCAGCTCAGTTAACTTTCCAAAAAATTTTTGTTAAGTATAAATGCAACATCTTGTTGCCTGTGAGTGACGCTTGAATAGCGTTTCTGTCCGGCGGTGATGTCCGTCACCCTGCAGGAGCCACCACCTCGACGGCTGTCTGTATCCGACCTAGGAGCGCGGCGCACGTCCTCCTCCATGTATATGCATTCATAAACTACCAGACCTCCATGGGTAATAAACTTCAAGTGTGTACAATACGCGGCAAATGAAACGGGAACACAAAGATATGAATCAGAACATGCAAAATTGAAAAATACTGTTCGTTGAGGTCTAATAATAACGCGCTATTGGTGTATTCGGAAAACCAAATTTCCGGACTTCGTTTTTGTAGCCAAGCCACGCGTCATTTTTACTTGTATGGAACGAAACCGCGCTATTTCCGTGTTCAGATTCATAGTTTCGTGTTCGCGTTTCATTTCCCGCGCATTGTACATACGGCGGGGAGCGACGTTGTCAGCGACCTCATCTCTACGGGATGTGGCCGCCAGCGCACCCAAGTCGCCAAATACCGCTAGTCAAACAAAAGGTTGCCTCTCACGCTCGTCAGGGGCAACTCCTTTGGCAGTACGCGCCACCCCCCCCCCCCCCCCCCCCCCCCCCCCGCAACCTCCTGACCCTTACCGCGGGCCCAGAAGTGCTTCCAAGACGGCTACGGCCGTCCATCGCGCTATCTCGGTTCATGCGCCGGGGCACGCGACGCAATAGCACCTCATATATATGCACCGATAAACTACCAGACCTCCGTGGGTCATCTATAGTAACGCAATAAAGAGCCTACTAAAACTCAACATGTTGAAGACAATAAGATGCTTGCTACGTTTTCGTAATAACAAGATTATTGTCTGTCTAATGACCAGAGTCTACAAATTAGCAGCTCGATTGACCTTATAGAAGTGCAATGGCGCCTGGTTACACTCAATATACCGCACGAAATAAAATGCCTATTGCGTTTTTGCAATAAAAAGTTTATTGACTTTCTATTGGCCGCAGTTTATAACATTGGGGCATTCGTTCGTGCTATAGAAACGCAATATACAATGAATTAAAACTTCATGCCTTGACGGCAATAGAATGTTGGTTAAGCTTGTGCAATAAAAAGGTTTTTGACTTCCTCATAATGTCAGTCCATAGAGTAAGTTTCAATTGACTTTTTATTGGGTATACAGAACCTCAATACAAGTTTATTAAAACTTGAAGACCATTTTCATGAGGGTAGCACAAGCTCCTTTGGTGTTCCGATTACGGTCCCTAGAATGTAGTATATTCTAGGGCCTGTGCTCTGGCGACGACTGCACGTCCCGCCATTTTCCTTTCTCTCGCTTTCGGCTAAAGCTTCGAAAATCGGTTTTCAAGTGCCCGCCATGCGGCGGGGCCAAGTCCGATGGATTGCGCTTCCAATGGCCAGGGGCCGTCAATGCAGTTTCGTTCTGCGCTTTTTGCACGACACACTGCGCCTTGCATGTGCGCAAAAATATATAGTCGGCAATACCAGCCCACTTAATCGCTACAAAAGTGTAAATGTGCATCATTGCCGAAAAAACAAATAAAACTACATAACAACAAAATAAACCAAAAGAGTTGGATAGTCGTAGCAAAATCTGCCCACAAAAACTCACAGTGAAGATAAGCAACATAAGAATGCTGCACATTAGTAGATAATTCTCTGTGTCTTTTCACACTAGTTTTTTTTTTCGTTTCGCTCGCAGCGGGTGTGCCTAAATGCCGAGCATCTGCCCATCTCCGCACCTAAAGACAAGCCCCGTCGCTGCACCATTCCTGTCAATTAAGCTCTCCCGGACGCAGCGCTACGCCAGCACAGCGTTTGACGCGTGTTTGCAAGAGCGACGTATGTACACGACCACACTGGCAGTCCAGCTCCCCTTTTAATAGCGAAGCTGTTAAAGCTTTTTTCTGTCCGTGCGGATCGTTTCGTTCAATGGAACAGGAAACTCCGATCGGCGAACTTGAGAGAGGGAAAATGCTAGGCCAAGAAGTGTGAGGGAAGGTGGCGAGGGGGCAAGGAGCCCAAGAGCTGGTGTTGGGATGCGCGCCTCAAGAAACAACGCTTCCCGTGGTTGTAATCCAGCCTGGGTCCCCGGCGTTATGCAACCGGCATCTATCCGATTGCGCTATCGCCACATTCCGGGCGCAAAGCATTTCCTCTGAGTTCATAGTGCGAGTGTTGGCTTTGGATAAGTTGAACTTTGGATTCGGACTTTGGCAGTTTGGATTTCGTACTTTAGGAGGGTGGGTCGCAGAGTTACTGGTTGCGAAACTCCCCATAGGCCCCATGTATCGAAAGCCGGTCTTCGGTTGCCCCCTGCGCCGGGGCAAGCACGGGGCAAGTAAGGTCCCTTAGGGGCAAGTTGACTAGCCTGTCGTCTGTCGGCAGGACGTTGAAGCAGTACTCAAGTGCTTGCGGCTGCTGCCGTAAGTCATAAAAAGAAAAGCCGCAAAAACACAAGTAAATTTTACGTAATTATTGTGTTTTAATTTAAAACACCTTCTGAAATAAAGTTTTGTTATGTTATGTTAATTTAAAAAGAAATCTATATTTTACAGAAAAAATTTTGAATAATAATAGTTTAGCGAAGTTCCGTTTTTATCTCCTAGGTGCCGCGCGTGTCGACTTGCCCCTCAGCTTCCACGGAGTGGGGGGGCTAGCGCCGCCCGGATTCTGAAGCGGAGTTTCGCAACTGTCTATATTGAGTAACTCTGGGTGGGTCGTGGACTTGGATTTGACTCAGTCTGCACAGAGAAAGCTTCACTTTTTAACCACCTACATCTTGAGAAAGAGGCAGACTTAAGAAAAAAAAAAAGCTAAAGCTAGTGCAGGCCACCAGCTCCGCTGTTTCCTCACTCTTCACATCTCAATTGCGAAGGTGGCCGAATTTTCTTTCCGCCTCCTCGCTTTCACCTCCCTCTCCCCCATTTAACGGGCCTGTTACGATTTAGCTTCTGTCTACACGAAAGACAGCTGGAAACAGTAACAAGCCCCTTTCCGCAAATTATTGACTCTTCGCGTTGACAGTCTTGACAAACCCCTTTGTCAAGAACCACGCAAAAGGCGACTCTAGCTCCAATAATAAATGTTTACAGGAAAAACTCCTTAGGGGCTCGGGCTGTCGGCGTCTCATGTCGTCGTAGTATCATGTAGTCACGGTACTCATGTCGTCGTAGTATCCTGTAGTCACGGTACTAAAACACCGGAACACTCGTTTTCCGACGCCTCGCGCTGGAACGTTTAATTTAGTTTGAAAAAGCGCGCACTAAAAGAGCACACCAGGACACACGCTTTCCAACGTACGCCTCGCGCTATAACACTTCGTGCTTCGAAGACACGAGACTTACAGCAAAGCTGTATACCTCTACCCGCCAATGTTTTTATCTCCAAGGAACCAAGGCGCCAAGAATACACTTATACACTGCATGTTTCGCCCCTGCCTAGGTTTCACGTTAGTGGAGATGTCGCGGAATTTTTTTAGTCGCATAACAGAAGTACTATATTCCTTCCTCGCCCAAGTAAAAAAAAAAAAAAAGAAGCCTTCCTGACAATCGCAGAAGCTGTGCTCAAACCGCGTTATCGTATGCGTATGTATTATTTACTGTCAAATTGTCGTTGACCATCAGAGTTTATGGAACTAAATGGTCCTCCCTGGAATCGTTTCAAACGTACCCTCACGGCGACTTTCTGGTGTGTTCCAAACTAATTAGGAGCGTAGAAATGAATATATTTGTAGGGCAAAATATAACGTTGCCCGAAGCAGTGTCTAAACGCACGCATTCCTCCTCCGCGCGGGAGCCATTTGTCACATGAGGCTGTATGGTCCCTACTGATTCATTCGTTTTTATATATGCTTTACGGGGACAGTATTATTGTTTTGGTTTCCTTCCTCGGGTGCGGGATAAACTAAACGTCGAGGGCACAGCCTGTTATCATGATGTGTCACCCAAGCGTCCTTCATGACATTTCTGGGTGGCACATCCCTGATGTCTGAGAGAAATCTTCCGAGAAATGCGACAAAAAGAAAATCCCGGGCCATCTCCACAAACGTGAAACCTGGGGAGGGGCGAAGCATGCAGTGTGTAAGTGTACTATTGGCGCCTTGGCGTTTTTGTCCACGCAGATGAAACTACTGGGGGAAGGGGGGGGGGCGTAGAGGTATACAGCTTTGCTGAAAGTCTCGTGTCTTCGAAGCTCGAAGCGTTCTAGCGCGAGGTGTAAACGAGTGTCCTGGTGTTTCTTTAGTACGCGTTACGAAGAGAGAGAGAGAGAGTAAACTTTATTAAAGAAAAAGAGCCAAGTGGTTGGTTTCCTCAGTCCAGGACCCCGTTGGAGCGTCCAGCCGTCTCAGCCCGGTGAATCAGCCGAAGCTGTTCTTCGGCGCTCGAGCTGGCCAGTTCTCCTTCCCACTGCTCAACCGAGGGGTTAGAAATCGCGGAAACTGAGGGGTTGAGCTGGCACTCCCACACCATGTGGTATAGAGTGCAGGGTGCTTTGCAGAATTGACACTGCGGGTGGTATTGCGTAGGCCAGATAAAGTGCAGCTTGGTAGGATGGGGAAAGGTGTTTGTTTGCAGGAGACGCCAGTAGCGCTCCTCTTTCTTGCTGAGAGAGGGGTGTGCAGGGGGAAGCGTTAGCCGGGCTAGCCTGTAGTACTGCGTCACCTCCTGGAATGATGTCAAGGGGATGGCCGTCTCTAGCCAACTCTCTCGCGGCGCTCGGCTGGTCAGACCTCGAGCAGTCTCGTGGGCAAAGACATTGCCACGGAGAGAAGTGTGAGCGGGTGTCCAGACAACCAATACCCTTTTCTTTGGAGGGTTCTGGCTTAAGATCTTCATTGCGGTGTGTGAGATGCGGCCTTGGAGGTAGCTCCTACACGCTGACTGAGAATCCGTGATGATTACTTCCGCAGGTGTTTGCGTTATCGCCAGTGCTATAGCTACCTCTTCGGCCTGTAGCGTCGTTACTTTCGTGAGAGTGAGGCTCGTGACGTGGCTGTCTATCTTCGTTACGGTCGCCACCATGACTCCGCGTCTTGCATAATCTGCGGCGTCCGTGTAAAAAACATTTTCGTTGGAGCCATATTTTTTCTCCAGGGCTCTAACTCGCGCCTCTCTCCGTCCCTCGTGGAACTGCGGGTGCATGTTTCTTGGCAAGGGGACCACTGTGATGTTACGGCGTAGTTCACCAGGGATATTTTCCGTCGATTCTAGAGGGCGATCAGGGATGTTCATGCCCAGTCTCAGTAGAAGGGCCCTGCCCGCATCCGTCCTTGATAGCCGGTAGCGCTGACTGAGCAGGTGGCCCTCAATCAGCTCGTCCACAGTGTTGTGAAGCCCAAGCTTGAGGAGACACTCGTTGGAGGTGTAGGATGGCAAACCCAGCGCTTGTTTGTACACCTTTCGCAAGAGCGTATCCAACTTGTTCTTCTCAGTCTTCGTTAGTAAAGCATAGGGCGTCACATAGGTGAACCTTGAGACGACAAATGCCTGGACAAGTCGAAGTGTGTCAGCCTCCTTCATGCCTCTTCCTTTGACCGTGATCCGACGAAGCATGTGAGCAATCTGTCTACTCGTGCTTTCCAAATTCCTTATCATCGTTGTGTTTGCGCAATCTGCTTGGAAAATCATGCCTAGAATTTTGATTTGCGGAGACGGGGTGACGGTGGCACCGTCCAGCATGATGTGCATTGAAGGTGCATCAGCTCGCCTACCGCCTTTACGGCGCACTAGGAGCAGTTCCGATTTTTCTGGGGCGCACGAGAGTCCACAATTCTTGGCATACTTGTTCACCGTATCAGCCGCCATTTGGATGCGGTCCTGCATCTCCCCGACCGAGCCTACACCGGTCCACACCGTGATATCGTCGGCGTAAAGACCATGGTGTAAATCGGGGATTGACGCCAGTTTTGCAGGCAGGCCGATGAGGGCAATATTGAAAAGGAGGGGCGACAAGACCACTCCTTGGGGCGTGCCGCGTCCGCCGGTGCGAATGGGTTTTGTTTGAAAGTCTCCAATCTTGAGGGTGGCTTGGCGTCCAGAGAGAAAGTCCCTGACGTAAGTGTACGTGCGGGTTCCACATCCGAGTTCATTGAGATTAGTCAGTATGGCTCCGTGAGTGACGTTGTCAAAGCCCCCTTTTAAATCAAGCGCCAGGATGGCTTTAGGTGTGTGTCTGTTGGCGCGATCTATAATGTCCTCCTTCAGTTGAAGCAATACATCTTGCGTCGATAGATGCTGTCGGAACCCGTACATGGTTGGTGGCAACTGCTTCGTGTCTTCGAGGAAGTTTTGCAACGGTTGTGCACGACGTGTTCGAGCAGCTTCCCGATACACGACGTGAGCGATATCGGCCGTAGGTTTTCGATGCCGGGGTCCTTGTTTGGTTTAGGTATTAAGCGGACCTCGGCGGATTTCCATTCGACTGGTATAGTTCCGCGCTCCCAGCAGCCATTGTAGTAGCGCGTAAGGGATGCGATAGAGGCTTCATCGAGGTTGGCCAAAGCTTTGTTTGTGATTTGGTCCTGACCTGGCGCGGTATTTCGGCGGATTTTATGAAGCGCTGCTTTCACTTCAGACGTGGTAATGGGCGCATCCATTTGCGGGTTTGGATGTCCCGGGTAATCAGGGGCAGCGTAAGGGGGGTGCGTGGGCAGTATTTCTGCTGCAGTTTACCGAGCAGATCCTCTTGCGATCCCTTGAACTTGTGTATAATGGTCTGAATTATCTTGGAAGTCACGCTTTTGCCTTTCGCAGGATCAATGAGGTAGTTTCTCATGGATCAGTATCTCAGTTTCCAGGTTTTGGATGCGCTGAGGGTCCCCCGCAGCCCGTCGCAGAGCTGGAGCCAGTTTTGATTGCAGAGCTCCGCTGCGTATTTTGAGGCCTGCTCAGAGAGTCCGGCTATTCTCTTTTTAAGTTTCTTGTTGTGGCGTTGCCGCTTCCACCTCTTGATGAGGCTGCGGTGGGCCTCCCACATGTGTAACTTGGGGTCAACACTGGAGTCTGAACCGTAGTCTTGATTTCTTGCGTTACCGATTTAATATCTTTTCGAAGCGCTCCAGCGCGAGGCGTAAACGAGTGTCCCGGCGTTCTTTTAGTGCGCGTTACGTTCTAGCGCGAGGCGTAAACGAGTGTCCCGGTGTTTTAGCCCCGTGACTACATGAGATGACAATTACGACGACGGCAGGAGACGCCAACGGCCCCAGCCCCTAAGGGGCTTCGCCCCTGAAAGCGATTTGACCAACAGGTCAACTAGGGCCGGATTAAGCGGGGGGCTACGGGGGCTGCAGCCCCGGGCCCCCAGCGGTCAGGGGCCCCGCTCGATCATATGATAAAAATGATCTTGAATGTGCTCGCTTCCCGTATTGAAAGTTGAAGGTAGGAGCTTCAAGCTCACCTTCACACCGAATCTGACTAACTCGTAACAGGTGGGGAGCAGGGGGGGCCCCTCACGTTATGGTTGACAACCTTCTAGTCCATTTCAATTTAGTTTAGTTATTCCTACTCCTCTTCCTTGTTTTACCGAGGTATATGAGAAGACGTCTTGGACCAAATGTCATGGGTACACAGCTTGACCGGGCCTAAGAAGCAACATAAATAAGGTTCCGAGCTCGGCTGCGGTCTTTTTCGGCACAGGTCGTTTCGGTAGTCTTTTCGGTACACGGACATCTAAGTACGCGGACGTTTCGGCGCGCACGTTTCGTTATAAGAAAGGGTCAGGCATGCGAATAATGAAATAATGTCTGAAGAACATTGTAAATTGTTTAAGCCTGAGGGACGTTCTATGTAATAATTGACAACTTAAGCACTGCCCTCCGGGCTCACACAGTTTCTGCCACAAATTTGAATTTATTGCGCTTGACAAGGAAGTTCATTGCGATGACGACCCGTTCAATAAAGCTAGTGGATTAGTTGAATCGCATAAGCGGGATTGATATCGACTCGATATTTCTCGCTGAATGGTCAGCGTATATATGGTTATTTAAATGTTCAAAAGTTGTGTAGGCCACTCGCGGGGTCGTTCGGCTTCAGCCCGCGCCTCTGTGCTGTAGCCTCTGCAGGCTGTCTGAGCAACAAGCGTTGCGGAAGCTACATGTCCGCGCGACTCCATTCGTAGCGTAATTCTCTAGGCGTCGCTCCGTGTGGACGCAGAGGCAGCCGGGCCAGCCCGACCCTAACGGCTCCCTTCGAGCTGGGGCTTGCCGACTAGCAAGACCATACAGCTGCGCAACAGCTGTTCATGACCGCTGAAATTTCGACGGCCATGCGCAAACCCACGCACGAAGCGGACCGCTCCCCAGCCCAAAAATCGTCATTTTTTTTGCTTATCTACTTTGTGCTAATCATGCTGCGATAGGAAGGTTGCGTTGCGCGACATGCCTGAGCAACCTGCTACGCCGTATTTGCGTCTTTTTATTCGCCTTTGTTTACTCTTCTTACCGCGAGAACTACGTCAGCAAGCAAACTGGCCCGCGCCATGGTTTTCCTAGAGTCAGGGTTCTGCGCTGCTAGAGTGCACGTGTTCTATAGGCCTACTCAAGTGCCATCCCGTTCAGTTGTCGAGCGGCGAGTACTATATTCTACGTTTCCTATTCAAATTTTTTTTTTTTCTTTGGGGAGGGGTCAGAAGCGGGCTCATTGCTCTCCAAAATTCGATTCGTGGTCGACACCCAAAGTGGGTATGTACCCGATGAAAGGAACGACAACAGCGACAAGAAGTTTTGTTCTGCGGTACTGGCAACGTGCTGATGTAGCACTAGCGCATTGTGCTGCTACAATGGATACCCTTATTCAAATCTCAATGCGCCACCCGTGTCTTTAGTGTATTGGGCAATTTTTTTTTTTTTTTTTTTGACCAGGCAACAACAACGACGACGCTTTTCCGCAGAGTGGGGAACTCTAGGCAGTCTTCGTAAAGAATTAACTGGAAACAACAGCAACAGCTGCCCCAGCTTGCCTGTGTCGAGCTTAGAGTCAATTAGAGCGGATATGTGGTGTATTGTGGGTTTGTAAGACTGACTTTTCGGACTCGCGCAAAAGGAAAAGAGTTCTGTTGTAAGTCTTGGACAATGCACCTACCTCGTTGAGTGTTGGGGCTGCAGCATCGGCGTCGGCAGAGGGGTGCAAAAATGGCAGTGCCCCCCCCCCTCCCGCCCCCAAGTCACCCCAGAACAATTATCCGGCCCCCTCGCCCTCTCACTTTTTCCCCTCAATACAATGAATTGTCCACTCTCAAGACAAAATGCTGCCGACGCCCATGGCTGCGAGCTTCCTTTTCCCTGTGGGTACAAGTCATGCACTTCCGGTATAACCTAACCTAGCGCCATCTACTGATTCTTTTTCAACACCCCCGCTGTTATGCAAGGAAACTTCTAAAACCGTTGCGCCTCAGTGGCCTCGAAGTCTAGCTCTGGGTTTTGACGCTAAACACCTGGGTTCGAGCGCGAGCAAGTCTAAATTTTATTGCCAATTTTTTATTGTCAAACAATCTCAAAGTTCAATTCTACACATTGCCTTGGCGTTTGGGCAATCGCTAAATCTGTTTAGGTACTGAACGCAGACTATCACCATGTTTGTTGAACCGTTAGTGCCTCGCTTGTGCCTACATGCGAACGGAATGTCGCTAAGCCTCTACCCGCTCGGGACCATTGACAAGTTGTTGTTGCAACTTTATTTCTGAGAGTTATTTCTGACAGAACGTCTCAACCGCTTTCCCCCTTACGAGTAAGAAGCTTTCTGACCTTCCAATAGCGCGATTTCAGATCACTCGCGCCGCGCCCGCAAGCATGCACGTGCACAAATTCAGATATATATATATATATATATATAAAACAGAAATAAGAGTTGGCAGTCAAGAAAACCTCGGAAAGCAAAGGGGAGGATGTGGTAGGTTATTGAAACAGATAAAGAATTTGGAATGGAGAAAAAATGCCCGCCAGGTGGGATGAAAAGTATATATATATATATATAATATATATAATATATATATATATATATATATATAATATTATATATATATATATATATATATATATATATATATATATATATTGTAGAACAGAGACGTACGGGACGAGGGATTCCGTAAGGACACATATCAAAGGTGCAGTCCTTATTGCCAGCCAGTGCTGTTTGGCGTTTTAACTATGTTTTATAGTGCCGAATGAGGTATGATTGCCTTTTTTTATGTAGGAATAAATAATTGAAATTTCAAGTCGAGAAAAAAAATGCGCGTTTTTTCCGGAAGCGGGAATCGAACCCACAACCTCCGCATAACGGCGCGGTGCTCTACCATTGAGCTAGTTCAGCGGCGACTCCTCTCTCGACTATACCGCGGGGTTTTGTATTTACGACTGCTCAGAGCACTATACCGCGGGGTTTTGTATTTACGACTGCTCAGAGCCCGGTCAACTAGCGCCGCCCCTCGACCACCGCGGGAAGACGTAGAACGTCTTTTCCCAGCGGCCGCACGTTAGACGTGGTCGGAAGTCGGGGATAGCCAAAGGCATTTCAGACTGCTGAAGCCAGAGAACCTCGTAATGCATTTTGTAGAACAGAGACGTACGGGACGAGGGATTCCGTAAGGACACATATCAAAGTTGCACTCCTTATTGCCAGTGCTGGTTGGCGTTTTAACAGGTTTTATAGTGCCGAATGAGGTATGATTGCCTTTTTTTTATGCAGGAATAAATAATTGAAAATTCAAGTCGAGAAATAATGCGCCGTTTTTCCCAGAAGCGGGAATCGAACCCACAACCTCCGCATAACGCGTGCGGTGCTCTACCATTGAGCTAGCTCCGCGGCGACTCCTCTCTTGACTATACCGCGGGGTTTTGTATTTACGACTGCTCAGAGCCCGGTCAACTCATTCGGCACCATACCTCATTCGGCACTATAAAACACTGTTAAAACGCCAAACAGCACTGGCAATAAGGACTGCACCTTTGATATGTGTCCTTACGGAATCCCTCGTCACGTCCCGTACGTCTCTGTTCTACAAAATGCATTACGAGGGTTCTGGCTTCAGCAGTCTGAAATGCCTTTGGCTATCCCCGACTTCCGACCACGTCTTACGTGCGGCCGCTGGGAAAAAACGCTCCACGTCTTCCCGCGGTGGTCGAGGGGCGGCGCTAGTTGACCGGGCTCTGAGCAGTCGCAAATACAAAACCCCGCGGTATAGTCGAGAGAGGAGTCACCGCGGAACTAGCTCAATGGTAGAGCACCGCACGCGTTATGCGGAGGTTGTGGGGTTCGATTCCCGCTTTCGGAAAAAACGGCGCATTTTTTCTCGACTTGAATTTTCAATTATTTATTCCTGCATAAAAAAAAGGCAATCATACCTCATTCGGCACTATAAACACTGTGGGAGGTATATTCAAGAAGAGCACGGAAATGTAGTAGAGTGGTGGGAAGTATTATATACAGGGTGGGCAGGGACTAAAACGGGAATATATCAACCAGGGCTGGTCAGTCAGGAGGGCACAATTACAATTGAGGACCCATTGGTGTTTTAGTGCTCTTATAACAAAAAAGAAGACGAAGTAAAAATATGCACACAGGAAATTAGGAAGGGTTACAAAGGGGATGGGGAAAAAATATTGTGAAAGTGTACAACTGTATATGTACAATAAGGTTTATGGAACAGAGGAAGAGATATAGTGGCTGCACCCGCTTGAAAATATCTGAGGTTAGGTGGCAGATATAATCGCGTAACGGGGTGCAAGAAATCATATATTACTGAAAATGAGCGATAAACACGACATAAGACCAATAGGGTGAAATAAAGTAGGCCGTACAAATTATAAAGTGAGTATAAGTTGAAGGAGTGGGAAGCAGTGGAAGTCTAACAAATTTGCGTAAAAAAACGAGTTGCAACAACAATCAAGATAGCTCAGGTAGGGATATCAGTAACAGAAACAAGGTTAAACCACAACCAAGATAGTTCAGGTTGGAACATCAGTAACAGCAAGATTCAATATGATGTAAAGGGGAGGAAAAATACGGGGAAGGGGGGTCGGGGGAAGTAATCAGTTCTGAGTTTTACAGAAGGGCTACCAGGACACAAGGGACAGCAGGACAGGGAAGATGAAGATCGGATCACGGCAGAGAACGAAGACGGAGATTCAAGGACAGAAGAACAAGAAGAGTCAACGTTGAGCATGAAATTTCACCATCGAGGAAACACCTAAACTGCATTTGTGTTTGCATATCAAGATCACATGTATGAAGACCGACATGTTGACTCATAACCGAGCTCCCACATAATAGTTTAAAAAACACCACTGATTGCCGCCCGTCCCCTCCCTTGACTTGGTTTCGCGATAGATCTCTCTTTTTCTTTTCTTTCTTTTTTTCCTCTCGTAAAAAACTCTTTGACTTCGGTCCAGTTTGTTTATTTTTAATTGGCGTCACCCGTGATACGTATGTGGTACGGGTTGGGCTTTTATTTTATTTTATTTATTTTATAGCCCTTATTTTGTGGTTAAAACGCCAAACAGCACTGGCAATAAGGACTGCACCTTTGATATGTGTCCTTACGGAATCCCTCGTCACGTCCCGTACGTCTCTGTTCTACAAAATGCATTACGAGGGTTCTGGCTTCAGCAGTCTGAAATGCTTTGGCTATCCCCGACTTCCGACCACGTCTTACGGCGGCCGCTGGGAAAAGAGTTCTACGTCTTCCCGCGGTGGTCGAGGGGCGGCGCTAGTTGACGGGCTCTGAGCAGTCGTAAATACAAAACCCCGCGGTATAGTCGAGAGAGGAGTCACCGCGGAACTAGTCAATGGTAGAGCACCGCACGCGTTATGCGGAGGTTGTGGGTTCGATTCCCGCTTTCGGAAAAACGGCGCATTTTTCTCGACTTGATTTTCAATTATTTATTCCTGCATAAAAAAAGGCAATCATACCTCATTCGGCACTATAAACACTGTGGGAGGTATATTCAAGAAGAGCACGGAAATGTAGTAGAGTGGTGGGAAGTATTATATACAGGGTGGGCAGGGAACTTAAAACGGGATATCAACCAGGGCTGGTCAGTCAGGAGGGCACAATTACAATTGAGGACCCATTGTGTGTTAGTGCTCTTATAACAAAAAATAAAAATGAAAAAAAAAAACCAACACAGAATTAAAAAAATAACAAAAAGATCTAAAGTAAAGCAGTTAAGCAAATCAATGCACAAACACTAAGCAATTAGGAAGAATATAAAAAACCAAGGAAAAGAATCAAAAAAGAAACGATTCAAAATAATTAAGTGTAGGCTCAGTAACACAACATCTGAAATAACTCCAAAATTTCTTACTGAACCATCCAAAAGTCTGTTTAAATACTCTACCAACTTTATCAGTTTCTAGTTTATTCACCTCAAGGAAGAAAAGACAGATATTTGCCTATGCTTTTGCTAATCAATCTAAGTCCACCAAAGTCCTTCGCTCTTCCCTCCGTAACAAGGTCTCTCTATAGATCTAGTTTCATACTCGGGCTTTTAGCATTGTTTGTCACAGTAACATAAACTACCAATTCCGCGCTATAAAATAGCGGCCCGAGACGTGAATCAAGACCCGATCCTTACTATTTTTCCCTTATTTTATATCTTTTGTGTGAAACGCAGCGCTTCACCTATAAAGCACACCGCTACATCAGCAATCCCGTTCATGCCCATCCAGGGGATACTAAAAGTTCTGGAGTGACCCAACAATAATACACTGATTCCCCGCTTAAACTGTGCATAAAGACAAGACTGCGCGATTTGTTTCTATAAATTCACGTTGAATTCTTCTCAATTCACTAAATTTCCGAAAGTCACTAAATACAAAAGGTCATCACTACCTCCCGATCAGTATTTGCAAACACATTTAAATAATATATACTTTCAATTTCCAGTTATATTCCCAAAAGACATGAGACAGTCGGATAATCTATACGACCTGTGGTGAGATACTATATCATGACAGGAATCTCAACGGGGAATAAATACAAGGCAGGGACTAAAACGGGAATATAATCAACCAAAACTGGAAGCATTCAGTGAGGGCAACAATTACATTGAGGACAACCAGATTGGTGTCATTTAGTGCTCATAAAAAAAAAAGAAGACGAAGAAATATGCACACAGGAAATTAGGAAGGGTACAAAGGGGATGGGGAAAAAATATTGTGAAAGTGTACAACTGTATATGTACAATAAGGTTTATGGAACAGAGGAAGAGATATAGTGGCTGCACCCGCTTGAAAATATCTGAGGTTGGCAGATATAATCGCGTAACGGGGTGCAAGAGATCATATATTACTGACAATGAGCGATAAACCGATGGACAATAGGGTGACAGAAAGTAGGCCGTACAAATTATAAAGTGAGTGTAAGTTGAAGGAGTGGGAAGAAGTGGAAGTCTAACAAATTTGCGTAAAAAAACGAGTTGCAACAACCAAGATAGCTCAGGTAGGGAA